>PVKS010000921.1:0-161943 GCA_004027875.1 Aplodontia rufa
TCTGGAAAGCAGTGTGGAGAATCCTCAAAAAACTAGGGATGACTCCACCATATGACCCTGCTATTCCTCTCCTGGGTATTTTTCCAGGGGACTTAGAATCAGCACACTACAGTGACACAGCAAAATCTATGTTCATAGCAGCACAATTTACTATTGTTAGACTATGGAAACAACCCAGTTGTCCCTCACTGGAAGAATGGATCCAAAAACTGTGGTACATTTATACCATGGAATATTACACAGCAATTAGAAACAATGATATTGCAGCCTTTGAATGTAAATGGATGGCTATGGAAGAGATCATGCTGAGTAAAATCAGCTTAACCCAGAGAACCAAGGGTCGAATGTCTCCACTCATCTGTGGAGATTGGAACTAGACCCTGGCCATTCAGAAAGGAGGTCTATTATCATGTGTTAGATCCAGATAAGGTGTAATATTATACTTTTTAGAGATATTGTGGGTAAGGGAAGGGAAGATATGGGTAATTGGGGGGGGCACTCCTGGGGGTAAATCTAGTATCCAGAAACTATACACATTTTATATTATTTTTGTTAAAAACTTGTATGGTTGTTCAAAAATAAAAAAATTTAAAAAAGAATTTCTGAAATAATTTTTTTATCCTTTTCTGAAATGATGAATTTGGAGTTAAGCAAGAGATAAGCAGTTCTTACGGTGCAGCAGCCAGAGCCCGACAGACGTGGCTCTGAGGATGAGAGCCCAAGGATGAGGCTCTGCCCCAAGGCCTCTGACAGCGCCTTGTGTTTAAAACACTGCCGTTCACGTGGGAAGTCAAGGTCCTGCCGCTTCACCACATTGGGGTGGCTGGGTCTGAACACAGGGACTTTAAGGGCTTAGTTAGCCGCAGACTTTCGGTACCAGAGCGAGGGAAATGTAGAGGCATCCCTGCCTCACCCACGGGGCTGCACATTCACTGGGGGAGCTGGGTCCATTGGAGGATGGGGTGCTGAGAGCAGGTGACTCTCAGCCGTAGCAGGGCACATGCACCCCGCAAAAGCATGCTCCACCCTCTTTCCAGACCAGTTGCCCTTCTTCACAGATGTGCCTCGTGGCTCGAAAGGTGCCAGCCAGCAGTGGCGACCTGAGGGATCAACCCAGAGAAGGGAAGTCAGCTTTTAGCAGCAAGTATCTGACATGAGGCACTGAAGGTGACGTCTCTAGCGTGCAACCGTCTGGGCTCAGGAGAGAGTACCGAGCGCCCGCTGCTCATGCTTCAGTGCGACATTTGAAATTAGGGCTCATGAGGACCCTTGAACCCACACACTCTTAAGCAGAGAGGCTGCCTCCAGATGAGATGCCAAGCAGACTGACGTGCCACCATCTGAGACACTGGGCCACCGCTTCAATTGGGGAATGGCTCAGGCTGGCCTTCTAGGGTACCTGTGGCTGACCCAGCCTCCTGCTGCGAGACTCCTCATTGACAACATCTTACAGGACAGGAGCCTCGGCAAATGGCAGGAGATGCTCGCCCGTGGGGTGTGAGGAGGCCTCTCCCTCCTCACGAGGGCCTCCTGCTCCCTCTGAGCAAGACATGGGTTCCCAAGTTGTAGCAGGTCCGAGGTGATTTCTGAACGCTCCCTGGACTCGTTATGCTGTTACAAGGACATCACCTTTGGCAGCTGCAAAAGCCCCTGGATGTGAGGGGACGTGGGAGGAATCCAAAGGAAGGTCTGCTTCTCACAAGCTGTCCAACCTCTGCTGCTCTCCCCAAAGCCAGTGCCGTGGGACCCAGCACAGATGGCCCATCCTGCGGAGAGGCGATGGATGCATGGTGAACCTGGCACCCGCTCAGGTCAGCCAGTCGTGCCACCTCTCAGGCTGCTGGGGCTGAGTGGCAGAATCCATGCGAGGGCGCAGCTCATTCAGCACAACTTGGTTGCATGTGCCTCACTGCTTCCCTCAGCCACCAACTGCATGGATCGAGGACAGGAGCATCGCTATTGAGGGTTTTCAGGAAAGTTCCTGCTTTGCCCAACTGAGCAGGAGCCCACAGCATCTCTGCAAACTGGAGGTGCTCATGGCCTCAGAGTTGAAGATGTCGCCATGTTCACACCAAGGTACAAAGGCTTGTCTTCAGTTGAGAGAGACAGAGGCAGAGGCAGAGGCAGGGATGGATGAGCAGACGAAAATGTTGATGGTGAGCACCCAGCCCTTCCCAACTTTCCAGCTCAGCCCGACCAAGCCACAGGAATCCTGCAGCCACCCTGGACGAAGCCCCAGGTGAGCCTGTCAGTCACAGCACAGAAGCAGGTAGCTGTTCAAGCTGGGTGGATTGGGGTGCTTCACCTCGTAGCTTCACCTCGTAGTACCAGAGTGGTTGGTGATGAAGGCCGGGTGTGGCAGAGGAGGACGTGAGGAAATGCAGCGATTGTGGAGGCTTGAAAGTAAGCATGCTCACACCTGCAGAAACAGCAACCACATGCAGCCTGCAGGGCCATGCAGAGTTGTGTAGTCACCTAAAGTCACGAGTAGCCACACAGAGCCATGTGAAGCCATGCAGAGTCACACACAGTCACGCAGGGCCATGCAGGGCCACATGCGACCACACAGAGCCACGCAGAGCCACATGTGACCACGCAGAGCCATGCAGGGGGCTCTGAGGTGCCTGCAGGCTGGCAGTGAAGTCCCAGGATGCGAGAGTGTGCTCTCAGAAGCTGCACGGGAGACACCACGTGGGCCACATGTTCACGGGAGACACAATGCAGCTCCAGAAAAACGGGCTGGAAGCCCACACGCTTCCCTGAGCCCCTGCCTCACTCATGTATGGCTGTGGGGCTGCAGTTGAAGTCGCTTGCAGCATTCCTGAGGCCACCATGGGGTGACAGGACCAGGGAAGCCCAAGGACCTCCTCACAGGGCTGCCCAAGCCCAGCTCCAGCTTGTCTACACGGGGCCCAGGTTTCTTAGAGTTCTGGAGCAGGTGCAGCTCATGCTGGGGGACCTACTGTGCACACACGATGCTTGACCACCTACTGGGTGCTTATGATGTTGACAGCCTACTGGGCACTCATGCTGGGGGACCTATTGTGTAGGTTTCAGTTGGTATGGAGTCCTCCCCATGGGCATCCTTCTCTTGCCAGCCTCCATCAAAGAGGGCAGTAGCCCTCAGCATTGGCTCTGTGCCTGCCTAAAAGGCATCCTTAAGGCACTGACTCCGAGTGCAGTCCCCAGGAGCCTTGTTCTGGTGTAGATGCTGACTCGGGGCTCACGCTCAGTGTCCAGGGGATGGGGCAGTTGGAGGAGGACTGAGCAGTGGACAGGGGTGCTGGAGAGGGGCCATGTGTGATGGTCCAGCCTGTGGTCCCAGACACGGAGCCATGGAGAAGGGTTCCGCCTTGCGGGAACTTCTGATTTTAAAAAATGAACAAGAGGCTGAGTGTGTGAAATCCTGAGATTTTGGGGTACTTTGAAGGCCAGAGGAAACCAGCCAATGGGCCTTCCCTGATCCCATGGCCACCCTGTGGGCTAAGACTCATAAAATCCCGAGTGTTTGCATCTGTCATCTGAGTTACAGAACATCCACAAAGCCCCTGGCTGTGAGTGCCAGTCAAGGAGGCAGAGGCTGAGGATGGAGGCCAGGAGAATCCCAGAGGAAGGGCCTCTGTGCCTGATCTGAATGCTCCCATTTCTGTCAACTCCACTCCCCTGGAGCCAGAGCAGAGGCGAGGCCACCACACTTAAGGGCCACCATAGCAAGAAGACATGTGCAGCCCCACGTAGTGACAGACATGTGAGAGCACAGATTGCAGTGTTTCCTGCCTGACTGGCAGATGACAGACACACCTTGTTTTCCAAATTCCATGGTTTTATGGGAGATGACTCAGATAGTGTAGTGGTCACAGCACATAACTCACAGAGCAGTCAACCTCCTGACCTTTTCCTCCCTGAAGGTCATCCGACTATAGGAGGAAAGGAACATGTAAAACAGTGGTGATGGCTCTCATGTCCTCCTTGCATGATGACAAGTGTCATTGGAAAGGGGCCGTGTGAGACACAGTGGGGACTGTCTTGGGTTCCTTCATGTGTTGCAGAGACACCCAGATGCATTCCCCTGCATCTGGAGGAAGCTGACTTGGCCACCTGCCCACATGACATTCACAGGCACCCGGTGTCCAAGGAGAAACCCACGCTAGGGGACTATGCCCAAAGAGGTGGCTACGACTGTGTTCACCTGGCGACAAAGGAAAGCCAGCACGTATTATCCATCAAAAGATGGATGCAAAAGATCACTGTGCTCTGCAGAAGGGTAAGTGCGTGGACACAGGGGACATCTTCAGATCCATAACTATGTGCCATTAGCAGCAGTGGCTGTCCCTGCACCCGTTGGTGCTGGCTGGCCTGGCTTCTGTTTGAACAAGAATGGAAGCACGCCCACTCGTCAGCTCAGTTCACACGGTGGCATGTCCCCCGTCGTTCCCATTTGAATTTAAGGTTCTCCTTGGACCAACATTGATCGGTTGGCTCTTCCCACATGTGACTTGCGCTGAAATGGGCAGCAAGCTCTGCCTTCCCACCCCGGGCTCAGCTGTGGCTGACCCCTGCCTCTGTCAGTCTTGGCACCTTATTGGTATTTATAAATTCCACTTCATTCTTGCAACAAGACACCACAGGGCACCGCGGCTCCCTTTCTGGGAAGAGTCTCTGAGGCTTCAGCGGCAGAGTGCATGGCGCCCCCTGATGTGTCCAGAAATCACCCAGAATGCACTGGGTGCTGGAGCCCATGGCATCCATGTGTTTAGCGTGATCTCTGTAAGGAGAAAAGAACTACAATGAAGATTCTGTGCCACGGAGGAAAACTTTTAAAAAATTAACTACAAATAATGTAATCTGTTTGGGTCATTTTGTCTTTAAAATACAGAAAATATTAAGAAGTCTTCACTGCACAAGCTCTCTCGGGGGGTCGTAAAGCCCAACTTTGAAAGGCATTGGCTGGTTGCATCCTGGAGGCCTGGGGCTGACTTCTTACGAGGGTTAAGCCACATGTTCCGCATCGAATTACCACTGTCGTTCAACTCATTAGGAGAGGTTATGGAGTTGCAGTGTGTCTGTAATTTATAGCCTGCTTACTGACAACGCTTCAACTAACATGCGCCTAATTTGCCAAGGTTATCTCGAGTTCCATTCATCTCCCCCTCTAACAATGTGCCTCTGACTCTGTGCTTCCTGGATGAGTACGTGTGCTTTCATATTTAGTGCTATCAATCACAGGTAATTGCCTCCAGCTCGGGCTCAGGGTTTAGTGGCTTCTCTGAAGCCCTCTGTGACAGAGGACAGAGCCGCACAGCCGGCAGAGGGCATCGTCCTCCGGCCTTCCCAGAGGGGGTCCATTCCTAGAACCTGCTCTTGCTGGGGTCCGATGTGACAACCAGGATGTGTGGACACTCCCAGGCCTCTGAGGGTGGGGACTCAGTTGTCCTGCCTGGTTCACAGAGTGCAGCTGTGAGCAGGACCCGGGGCAGTAGGGGCAGTAGGAGTCTGGACTTTGGCGTGGCATGGGGTCTCCTCCAGGAGTGTTTCGCTGGAGGAGTGATCTTACTGGGCACTTGACCCCTGTGGGGCTCTTGCCAGAACCACAGAGCCACAGGACAAATGTGGCGGCCCGGTTCTCCGTGAGTGGGCAGAATACACAACTGGGGACATCCTGAAGATGAGATTCTAGGAAGAAGCAGCGCTGCCCGGGGGGAGGTGGAACGTGGCCGACTGGGGAGGTGGCAATTTGAACGACGACGTGATTTTACTAGTATCTGTTGCCTTTTGTCCAGGAAGCCAGCAACAGCAGCCATGGACGACAAACTTCTGAAGAACAGGCTTCGAGCCAGAGGGAGAGGTCAGTGCCAACGCAGCCGGGGACTGCAGCGTCTTTACGGAATGGTGCCTGACCTTCTCATGGCCTGCAGGTGACCCCAACGTGGTGCGTGTAGACCCCTCCCCGTGGCGGCCCTTGTGCTTGTCTCTAGCTCCCGATTTCTTTCCTCGGAGTTTTCTTCGTGTGTCCTTTTCTGCCTTTTACTGATGGCTTGAAGAACTGAAACCTGGTGTAGTTGCCAGGTGCTGTGGAGTGGAGACAGGAGATGTTCAGCAGAGACAGCTTCAGCTCTGCAAGAGGCCACATCCGGGGGAGCTCCGCCACCCCAACGCGAAGGTACTTAACGCTCCTGGTGTGGGCACTAAAACTCTGAAAGGGTAAACTTCACGAGTGCTCTTGTGCTTTATTTTTTTCAACCACAATTGGACAGAAATCCTGACGCTTAGATTGCTGACCCACACGATAGGGTTGTGGCGTCTTTACAGTTCTCTCCAGGAAGCAAGGGGAGCCTATGAGTCCCGGTGGAACTCCGGATGGGAACTGCTAACTTGAAGTGGTGCTGCTGCCTCCTGTGTTCCCGAGGGATCGGCACTGTTTCCCCAAGGGAAGAAAAGCCCTTTGGTGGATGCCTGCGTCGTGCATGCTGGACAGCTGACAAGGGCTCTTACATCTTTGTGTTCAGAAGTTGGAGGAATTTAAGGAATTTCTCCTTTAGCTGTTGGTGCAAGGGGTAGAAGGCCCAAAGTGGCCGGCCACACTCCTTGTGGTTTTCAGTGGTTCTCACAAGGGGCCCGGGCGGGAAAAGGGTGCCGAGGCCTGGTTGTGGGAATAGCCCTCTCTGGTCTGGTCCCTCCGTGCTCCTTAGGCTGAGGAGTGCAGAACTTTGCTGCTCTCTCGGAGCTTCCTCCTGGGGGGCAGCCTGCAGCAGCTGCTCGGGACCGCTGAAGGCAGTGCTGCTCAGCCCAAGAGAACACACAGCCTGCAGTTGCGTGTGCCAGCGTCCTGAATGCACACAGCTGGTATCACCTGGTACTCTCTGGGGACAGGAGGCCTGGTTTTCTCATCTGCACGTCACCTGCGAGGCACTGCAGAGGGAAGAGGTGGGAAGAGCAGGCTGCTGAGGCTGTCCATGCGAAACGGCAGTGCCTGCATGCCCCGTGCTAGCCCATGGGCTGCAGGTCTGAGTCTTCAGAGACAAAGAAAGAACAGAAGGAAACAGGATGCCTCGGCAGGAAGCCACGAGGGAGGCGAGAGAGAGCCTATGCTTTCTTATGGATAACTGGAGGACTCTCAGCAAAAAGCAGAAAATAAAAATGTGTGCTCAGCAAGCAGTAAAACTCTGCCCTGGTGCAGGGCGAGGGTGACTCTTCAAAAGTGTCCCCTCTCACCCAGGTGCAGATTGAGGGCAGATCACAGTGAGTGCAGCTTGTGTCCTCAGGGAGATGGGCAGAAGGAGCACAGGTGTGCATACTGACCTGGATGAGCTTCTTTCCCTAGGTCGATGGACGGACAGACAGACCACAGGGACACGTACAGACATGGATGGGCTTGTCCCTGTAGCTAGATGGACAGGCGGAGCACAGGTACATGTACCATCGTGGATGAGCTTCTCTCCCTAGGTAGATGGACAGGCGGAGCACAGGTGTACATAGACACCTGGATGAACTGTCGTCTTAGGTAGATGGACTGACGGAGCACAGGCACACTTACAGACATGGATGGGCTTGTCCCTGTAGCTAGATGGACAGACAGAGCATAGGTTTAGGTACAGACGTGGATGAGCTTGTGCTTAGGAAGATGGACGGACGGAGCTCCAGTATACCTGCAGACGTGGATGAGCTTGTGCTCAGGAAGATGGACTGATGGAGCTCCAGTATACCTGCAGACGTGGATGAACCTATGCCCTTAGGTAGATGGACTGACGGAGCTCCGGTATACTTGCAGACGTGGATGAGCTTGTGCTCAGGAAGATGGACTGACAGAGCTCCGGTATACCTGCAGACATGGATGAGCTTGTGCCCTTAGGTAGATGGACTGACGGCACACTGTATGTGCAGACGTGGATGAGCTTGTACTCAGGTAGATGGACTGATGGGGCATAGGTGTAACTACAGAGATGGATGTGGTTATCTGTTTCTCTGAATTCCCCCCCTAGGATGGTGATGGCAGATGGCCCAACTGTGCTGGTCACTGTCTGGCTACCTCTTGTGACATTGCAACCACCATTTCTTGGACACATTTGGTAACAAGTCCGTATGTCAATTCTCTTACCTGTGTTATTTATTTGCCAGTGGGCACGACTGAGCTGCACAGGTGTGTGGTCTTGGCCGAGGTCATGGCAGGCTACATGGCAGGAAAAGCAGCCTCTGATGCCTTTCCCCTTGGGCTGTGAGGCTGCGATGCAGCACAGCACCTGGGTGCCTTTCGTGGCAGCTCTTTGTGGCCATGCCTGCCTGCTTATGGTGATGGCTGCATCAGAGGGGTCTCTCCACTTGGCTGCTTCTCCCATAGGGTCGAGGGCAACGCTGCCCGGGATCATGCCGGGGGTCATGGTCCTCCAGAGTTTGGTGTCAGGACCCCTTTGCACTCTAAGCGATAATCTTAGGATAATGGCTATTAAAACTGAGGAAGTTTGAAAGTCCTTATGTATTCACAGGAATAATAAATCCATTATATGTAAATCTAAATGACATTTTTGTTAAAAGTAATATTTTCTGAACCAAAAAATAATTAATCTATACCTTCACTACTCTCTTTCACCTGATTAATGGATGTTATCCTGATTCTCATATCTCTTTGTGGTTGAAGCATATGAATTATGTCAGGGTTATTCCACTTTAATCAGATGTACAGTTGGAAAAAAGAATAGTTGAGTGGCCTTTCACCCAAACGTTAAAAGCGGTAACTTTTAAAAGTTAATTACAAAGGTAGGCATGGTGGCACATGCCTGTAATCCCAGCAGCTTGGGAGGCTGAGCTAGGAGGATCGCAAGTTCGAAGCCATCCACAGCAGTTTAGTGAGGCCCTAAGCAACTTAGTGAGACCTTGTCTCAAAATAAAAAATAAAAAGAGCTGGGGATGTGGTTCAGTGGTTAAGCACTCCTGAGTTCAGTCCCTGGTACTAGAGAAAACCAGTTAAATGTGGAATCTGCCTGGATCGATGAGCATTTTACACTACCTTATATTGAAACCCATTGCTCTGTCTCAGACTTCGTATCTTTTCCCTATGTGTGGAGTTATGTAGGTATTCTAAATGCTGAAACAGTTCATTATGCAGTATCAAAAATTATAGTTATTAATATCACACGGACCTCATCAGAAAAAAAACTTCAGGTATTGAGCATCCGGCAAGTTCGGGGTGGTAGATCCACTTTTGGGATTTTTCCTGAAAGCTCAAACTTTATCATTGACAATAAGCATTGGCAGCTGTTTCCTTAAAGTGACAACTCATGTTGTCCCTTATGAGAAAATATCTGCTAAGTGGCTGGGCCCGAAGCTGGTTTATCTGCTGAAAGAATGTCATTTGTGGAGAAGTGGCTGGTTTAGCTGGCCACTCACCCACACAGGCACTTCTTCCTGAGGCCCCCTCATGCTGGGATTGTCAGCAGAACTCACTACAAGTTCATCAGGAGAGTGGTGAAGAAGTGCCTTGACCTGTGACCAGCTTCATACTTCCTGGGGCTGGTGCAAGGTGACAGTGCAGGGTCCCTTGGTCTGTGTGAGTGAGAACTTCACTGAGGCAGGTCCTCTGAGTCTTGCTGCACAGGCCCTGCCTGCTTAATCACGTCAGTACCTCATTGCTTCATGTTCTCAAATGAAACTGGTATTTCATTTGACCATGACCATGATGGTGACTCACACAGTGACCACTAGCACAGGTCAGACACCTGCAATGTTGTCATCAACTCCCACCATCAGTCATGCAGTGAGGAAGGCAGGAGCAATGGTATGTTTTGGAAATCATTTTGACCTTGCTGACCCCCAAACCATGGTTGGGGACCCTCAGGGGCTGATTATCATGCTGCTGGTGTGGAGGTCAGCTGTATGCAGGAGCAGAAATACTGGAAAGTGTGGTGTGGTCACTAGGGAGCAGATAAACAGAAGCCACAGGCCAGTGAGGGACAGGGGAAGGAAAATGGGGAACTGGAGAACAGCCAGAAACTTTGAGTCTAGGCTGAGAGGAAGGCCTCTAAGAAAACGCAGGATCCCAGATGGCGAGGGATGGGGAAGTGAGGGAGGCCAGGAGCGGGAGGAGGGAGTGCTGGTCAGCACATGCTATTGGGTACTCTGGGGGAAGGGACAGCAAACAGACCAGGCCCCTCTCTAAGGCTTGGTCCCACTCATTCTGGACTAAAGACAGGTGGCTCTTGTCCCAGTTTCTAGGATGGGGTGAGCATGCCTCCAGGGCCTCAGCAGCCCAATTCCTCTTCCTGGGCCTGCTCAGAGCAGAGCCCGGCCCAGCAGCAACGTCTGGGCTTCCCCAAGCAGTGTGGAAACTGAAGGATGGGGGAGGTGGAAGTAACCTCCAGTTTGCTATTTCCTCTTTTCCCAGAGACACGAATAGAATTCCAGAGACACATGGAAGCTGGCCTCAGCAGCAGCACGATAGCTTTGGGAAGTTCTGATTGTGCAAGGCAGCTTTCCTTCTGAGGAATTGCCCCAGAGTGCACCGGGCCTGCAACCCCTGGTAGCAGACCCAGGGCCTTCCTCAGGGCGGTGGGAGGAGGGAGAGGGAGGCAGGGAAATTCAGCAGGCGCTCTGACAAATGTGGGCCTCAGCACCTGTGCGGCCTTGTGAACCCGCGTTTGCCAAGGCCCATGGCGGTGGAGCTTGGCCACAGTGAGGGGTCGTGCGGCCACTTCCACTGGTCTCCTTAGCAGTCTGGTAATCCAAGTCACATGCACCCCTATTCCAGCTACATTTAGAATTTCTTGCTGCAGTTTTTACATCCCAAGCAGTTGAACACCACGGCAAAGATGCACTTCTAAACTTAGACCACTTCATCCTTAAACGGCAGGGAGCATGGCGTATCTGTGACTGCCGAACCATGCATGTGATCGCGTTAGGAGAGCCCACGAGGGAGGGGTGCTAGACCTGGAAGCTTCCAGGGGAGCTGCCCTGAGGGAGCCTGGTCAGTCTCACAAACTTTTCAGGTCATGATCACTGCCCTCTGTGAAACTCTTTCAACCCACCCTCCAAAGAAAATGTCCCCCCTCCAGGAACAACAGTGGGAAACCAACCGTCCTGCAAAATAAGGGGCCGCACCCTTGAGACCTACTCAGTCTTCTTTTAAAATAGCATCTTTCCTTTATGCTTGAGCAGGGGAAAGATTCATTAAACCAAAAAGAAGATAAAAACAAAATCCCACCAATGCTGGGCCTCAAAGGGCTGTGTGGTGGTGGGGCTCTCCCCAGCGCTGGGGTCTAATTATCGGGCGGTCTAGGCGCGGCTGTGGCCCGGGGTTGCCAACTTTGCAGCAAGCACAGTTCCCTTAATTGTTGGTAAATTTCCCTGCTCTCCGCGCGTTCTTTGGCAGCCTCCCGGCCGGCACCTGTGCACTCAGACCTGGGGCCCGCCTTGTCCCTGCAGATGTCACGGCTCTTTTGTTGATTTCCTATTAGTGGCACTTAATAGGCAGGGGCTGGGGACAGCTTTGCTAAGCACCCGGCCATGGACCGCAAACATTGTTCCCTCCGTGGGCAAAGGGTCAAACGGTTTCTGTGCCTCTAAAGCTCAGCCAGATAATTGCTGGTGATTAGCAATTTTAATTACCAGATGCAGTCGGGCCTCCCTCCCCCACCATCGAGCAGGTTCTTGATAATCACGCAGTTGCGACCAGGGAGGGTATTTTTCCAATATGCTCTGGGTCTTTTAAAGTTAATTAAGTTAAAGCAGCTAAAACTACCAGATATAGCCTGGGGGACGATGAGCCAGAGAGACCCAGTTTTCAGTAAAACTGTCCTGCAGATGAGCCCTGAGTGCGGCTCCTTAAAGCAGTGACTAATCCCTTGCAAGCACCATGCAGCTCTGGGATTTCGAGTTCCATCCCAGCTGCCTCCATCTCACTGGAACGCAGCCCCTGGGCTACCCTAGGCCACCGTATGTGCTGACTTTCTTCAATATCAGCAGAAAACCCACGTCCTCCAGGCTCAGTCGTGGCCCTGGGACACAGGCCGGGAGGCCTGCTGTATGTTTTCCCTCCAAATTTGTCTTATTAATCCCCACTGAAATCAGTAATTATCTTCTAGGACTGGAAGTTGCAGAATTCGTTTCCGGGAGCAGCTAAGGGGAGCAAGAAGGTAGGCTGATGGCATCCTGGTCATGAGGCAGGCACCTCTCTAGGCTACTGGTGCCACGTGCTTTCCCAGGCTGCCCACACAGGAGGACACACACTCCTGCTGAGTGTGGCAAGGGACACTTGGGAGTGGAAATCAAGGAACTAAGAACATGGCCTTGGTGATGTCCTCAGACGAGGGAAGCTGGGGACAACCACACACATGTATGGATGTGAGACTGAGGTTTGGAACAGGATGGAGTCTCGCTTGTGAGGCAGGAGAGGGCAGGGCACCTTCCTATCTGGGCCCCTGGGAACCACTGGGTTCTTGGAGGGTCTCCTGGCACGGGACCCAGGGATGCTTCTGGGGTAGAGGTGCCCTCACGAGGAGTTGGGGGGCCAAAAGCCGAGATGTGGTGGGTCTTTGCTTCCTGAGTGCTTGAGGAGGGAACCCAGCGCCTCTGCACTATCTCCAGGCCTCGGGGTGCAGTTGGAGGTTCTGCAGCAAGCGTAGGAGGCGGAGCAGGGGCGAGCGCTGGGCTAGGAGTATGGAGCCTTCACCCCTTCTCATCTGCTGCCTCTTATCCCTGATCTGTGTTCTAAAAATACTCTTAGATGCCATTAAGTGCACGCACCCGCGGTAGTTTCCTTGGTTTGGGCTCGCGGGCTCTTTGAGGAGGCAGCAGGCTCTGGATGTGGCTGCTGCAGTGACTTCCAGTGAAGCCCCATTGGGCGTGCTAGGAGGCTGGGCACGTCTGGGGTCCGATTCACTGGGAAAGGGGCAGTCGCAGCTGGAGGAGCTGGGCAGACAACTGTGAGGCCGGTGAAGGGGTCCTGCCCACTGAGAAAGGATGCCACCCGTGGAGTGACGGTCTCAGAGCCTGCTGCTCAGCTCTGGGGTCTGGCTGGGGGGTTGCTCTCGGTCACAGCATAGGCTGAGCCCAGGTCAAGAGATCTTTGCATGCTGTGCCTCTGACAGGGGACTAATTTCCAGAATATCCAAAGAACTCAAAAAACTGAACACTAAAACCACAAATAATCCAACAAATAAATGGGCTAGGGAACTAAACAAACTTCTCAACAGAGGAAGTTCAGAAATCCAGTAAATATATGAGAAAATGTTCTACATCACTAGCAATCAGAAAAATGCAAATCAAAACTTCACTGAGATTCCACCGCACTCCAGTCAGAATGGCAAAAATGAAGAATACAAACAATAACAGATGCTGGAGGGGTTGTGGGAAGAAAGGAACATTATCACACTCCTGGTGGGACTGCAAACTGGTACAGCCACTTTGGAAAGCAGTGTGGAAACTCCTCAAAAAAACTAGGGTATTTTACCTTACGACCCAGGTATCCCATTCCTGGGTATTTCCCAGAATCAGCACACTACAGAGACACAGCTTCACCAATGTATATAGCAGCTCAGTTTTTAACAGCTAAATTATGGAACCAACCTAGATGCCCCCTCACTGGATGAATGGATTCATAAATTGTGGTATAGCTACACAATGGACTTCTACTCCACTATTAGAACAATATCATGGTATTTGTAGTGAAATGGATGGAAATGGGAAAAATTATGCTGAGTGGAATAACCCGAACTCAGAGACTTAAGGGCCAAATGTTTTCTCTGGTATGTGGAAGCTAGAGTAAAACCTACGATAGGATAATGGTCAGCTGAGTTTAAGTAATAAACTCACCATAGCTGAAACTCCACATAAGCTGGGGGAACCATACCTAGGAAGGAGGAGGGAGAAGGGAGGGAGGCGGGGAGAGGAGCGAGGGACAAAGGGGGGTTATCAATACAACAGGGAATGCTCAACTCCCATTAGAAGCCTAGCTATAGGCAGATAGGCAGAGGTCTTCAGAAATGTCAACAATTACTATGCGTGTATATGTTCATTTCAAACTACGGCATGGTGGGGCTACAGAGGAGACAGGAGCTCAGGGAATGGATGAAGGTGTGGATCCTGGTCTAGGATCGACCTCAACTGACTGGCTCACATGTCAATATCCATGTATGCATGACTATGTAACAAATCCACTATATGTCTGTGTCAAACTAATAAAAAATATTTTAAAAAGTTGGCTTATGTTTACAGAAAAAATAAAATTATATATGTACAATATATAAATGTAATATATTGCACATACTATTGTATAACTTTATATTTGTTGTACAACATTGCCATACAATGCAATGGTAATATTTTCAATTCCTATATGGATGAGATTCTTCTTTGCATGATTATATCCTTATGAAAAGTTATGGAAATAAATTAGTCCAAAAACTTAAAAAAAAAAAAAAAGAGCAGCACATGGGGGCCAACGGCCTTTCTCCGCCTTCTAACCTTGTGCTTGGAAATGAATTCAGGCGTAGAGAACAGCTGTAAACACGGTGTGTAGATCTCCACCCTCCTCCACCCAGTTCTCTTAAAGCTGACATCCTGATTCTGCGCGCCATGCTGCGGTTACAGAGGGTGCCCCCTCACACCTGTGAGTGGAGGAGGCTGTTCTCACTTCCAGGCTTCCGGTTCCCGACCCAGATGCAGGACCCGAAGTGCAAGAAGTTGCGTTATCTCCTGGGTCATTGTTGACCCGGGGACTCCACCAGTGAGCATGTGTCTGCAATGAGATTGACAGCTTTGTGAGCCTGTGCTTGTCCAGGGTGTCTCTGCTCCCTCCCGAACGGCTAGGATCAGGCATTGTTGGCAAGAAGCCCCTAAGTGATGCCGGTCTTTCTTGGGGTGAACTATCAGCATGCATGCCACCTGGGACTCTATTCCTTCTTCCAGGTGATGGGAGCTTTGACCAGCGGGTTAGGGTAGAATCCGCCAGGTTTCCCCACTGTCTACTTGTGATTTTCCCCTTTCCAATTATTAAGTATCTTGTGGGAAGATATTTTGGGACGACATAAATAGCCTGTTTCTCATTATATTTTCTCCTACTGATTTTAACATCCGTTGATAATTCTGCCTTCAGCAATTACTATTGTGGTGCTTGCAAATGATGATTTTCTATTTCTATCTTTCCCCCTACATTTATTAATTGGAGTTCTACTGTAAGAAACAAACTTTCCCTTCTCTCCCTTCACTACTTTGCTCAATTTGTTTATAAGCTCATTTATGTGCTTATTTCTGGGGGGAGGTGCTTGTTCTTACCACTGTGGGTTTCCATCATCCCAGGTTGAGCCACCCGGGAGCTGCTTTGGGTTGCAGGCCCCATTTGAGGCCACACGCTATGGAGGTCAGCTTTTCTGAGCCAGGCCCTCTGCCTTCTCTGGCTGAGATCTCGTAACTCATCTGTCAGGCTGGACATGTGCCCAGCTGAGGGCGGTCATCCTGGGAGGCTGGGATGACCTCCTTCCTCACCTGTTGGTTATCTTTGAAGGTGACCACCCCACCTGTGTGCCTCCACATCAGCAGCCACCGAGGCTCTAAATGGCCCCCTCAGAGCTGTCCTTGGAACAGTGAACCCCAGGCCATGCCCCCTTTCTTGCTGTCCCAGCCCAGCACCGACACAGTCCTCACTTGGCTGTTGCCCACCTGGCGTCCTGTGCGGCCCAGCCTAAGAGCTGGTCCTGAGGAGACGCAGCACGGGTGTCCCAAGGTCTCACAGCTCCTAAGAGGTCTGCATTTTGAAGAGCAGATTTTGAAAAGGAAACCTGACAGTGAGTGGTTCTAGGCTGGGGAGAGAGGAGGTAGGGAGTGGGCAGAGGTTTCCGGAAGGCAGTCGCTGTTCCAACCCTGAAGTCATGCGGTGGGGTGAGGGAATCCCACGACTGTGCAGGTCTCCAGCTCCCAGGGCACTGCCAACTGGAGACCAGTCCGTGCTCCCCAGTCAGAGCTGGGGAATGGGGAGGAACAGCGCGTCTGAACCCAGAGAGCCCCGTAGGTGCACATCTCCTGCTCTTACATATGTGTTTCCTTTTTCCACAAATTGCAAGTTGGTAGAAAACTGTATCCAAGGCTTAAGAAATGAGTAGCTTTCATGTTTGTACTTTGCAGAGTAAAATAAGTGTTCACTCATTCATTTGACAGCCCAGCTGAGGCCCTGACGTGCCACAGGGAGCATTGCCTCGGAGGAGTCTGGGTGTGGGAGTGGAGACTGGGCATGCGTATCTGTCAGGGTGAGAGGAGCGAGGTGAAGGCCGGCCTCCTGCACCCTCGGAAGATGCTGCAGACCCCATCTGATTGACAGCTTGTCCACTTGGTGTGCCCAATGTGCCCAGCACTCCTGGTGTGGCTGGGGAACTCTAGGCCATTGCAGCTGGGAGGGTCACAGGCAGGGAGCTGCTGCCGGTGGGCAGGGGGCTGAGGTAGTCTCTGTGTGGTGCAAGGAGGAGTTAGAGGCTCTGTTGGGAGGCGGTCACAGGGCCTGGGTGCAGGCGAGAGCTCAGTCTTCCTCTTGCAGCGTATGCAGACCCAGGGAGACTGTGCCACAGGGCGGGGTCACCGCCAGAGATGCTGTGCTGGGCAGGGAGTGTTGGGCAAGGACAGGGAAGGCTGCTTCAGTCTTCCAGCTGCGGTCCTGGTGTGGTCCTCAGAGTGGCAGCCTGTGCACCGATGGGGCTGGCAAACACGTGGGGCACTGCTCCCTGCTCCCCTGGAAATTTGAGCACACAATTAACATTTGAGACCCTGGATGAGGGATGGTCCCCACCTCCTCCATGTTGGAGTCCCAGGGAGAAGGAGCCACAGAGTGCAGTGACGGCAAGCCTGTCACGTGGGGTACAGGAGAGGAAAGGGCACCTGGACCTGAGGGCATCTAGCAGGTGAGCCCAGCCTTGAGGCCATGTGAGCAGGGGGAGCTGTTCCAACGGACAGATGGACTGAGCCGGATGTGCAGCTGCTTCCCCATGGCCAGGAGCTTGGAAGGCTGAGGGGGACCATGTGCTCCACCTGCAGCTGCTGCACCTGCGTCCACTGAGAAGAGGAGCGGCGCCCTGGGCTTCAGGTCTGCCTGTGCGCTGAGCCCTGCGGGGGACCATTCTTTCTCCTTTTGCCTCCACTGCCCTTGGAGTAGGACAGGAGGAGTCAGAGCTGTCCGGGCAGGGCTGCTGAGCGCCCAGCTCCCACCTGGTCCTTATTCTTGATCTGGAAGCCCCTGAGGGTGTTGGGGGCGAGGGGGTGGAAGGCTTTGCTTCCTGGATCCACAGTTCCACGTGGGGCTGTGGAAAGCTGGTCACTGAGGGGCTGCATGTGGAATTTTCAGATGGAATGTGGATGCTGGTATGGGAGTGAAAGTGACTGCTGCTTAAAGGGGGCTTCTCTGTCCCCTCCCCTGGTGCCACGCCCTGCTACCTCACAGACACCTGTGCCACTGCCTGTCTTCCCTCAGCACACCCACCTGTAGTGTCCTCTGAGCATAGCAGGCGCCTGGTGCTGTTCCTGCCTGGCCCTAGGCTGGCTCTGCACCACTGTCCCACTGTCCAGGTGGACTTGAAGGGCTGATGTAGTTATTCAGGAAGCCAGCACCACTGCTAGGATTGGGCTAAGACAGCATGGGAGCAGGTGTCTAGAATGCCTGGTCCAGAGAGACCCAGAAATTTCAAAAATTGATATACACGTATATGCTCATTTCCAATTACAGCCCAGGAGTATTGCAGAGGAGACAGGAGATAGGGGAATGTGTGGAGGGGGAGATCCTGGACTCGGATGGCCATAACTTACTACAATATCCATGTGTGCATGAATATGTAACAACCATTCCCTCCAATATGGAAGACTATGATGAAAAATAATTTAAAAATGAAAAAAATAATGCCTGATCCCTGAGCACCATGGTGGTAGCAAGTTTCCCTTGTGAGCTACATTTGAATTTCCTCAGATAGCTGTCCTGTCCTGCAGACCTGGGCAGTGGGGAGCAAGCATTCCTGCAGTCTGGTCCTGCTGCTCTGCAGCTGCCCAGGGCCCCGGGGAGACACTGGGCCAGGCCCTGCTCCCAGCTGTCCTGGCGTTTGGAGCCACCGCAATGCCCAGGCAAGGAGGCCTTCTCCTGCAGCCTGCGGCACAGGGTCCTGGCAATGGTCAGTGCAGACACATGTGGCCTGAGGCAAGGTCTGAACGGTGACTGGAGTCTGTGACCTTCCACAGGCCCATGCACAGCTACTCCCCTTCCACCACCTGCAGTGACTGGCTCCTCCAACACCTGATCCCACCTTGAAAGCAAACAGCTCTGACCACTTTGAATTCCACAGGTGGCTGGGGCAGGTGGCAGTGGCCTCTGTGTGCAGCTCTGCCGTAGGTCCCTGAGCGGCGCAGGTTTCTGGTGCTAGCAGTGGGAAGGTCTGTGCCTGCCCATGCATGGCTATTTTGGCCCAAGTGTCAGCTGGGGTGCTGGAAGAGTTGGTTGGAAGGCTCTGTATTTGGGGGTCTGCTCTTGTCTCGCTGTGGTGGGTCTCCACTTTTCTTTTTTTGGTACCAGAGATTGAACACAAGAGCACTTAACCACTGAGCCACTTTTATTTTGAGACAGGACCTCACTAAGTCGCTGAGGCTGGCTTTCAACTGGTGATCCTCCTGCCTCAGCCTCCATAACTGCTGGGATCACAGGCGTGCATCACCACGCCTGGCAGGGGTCTGTCTACTGTAAGTGCTGGTGATAGCATCCTCCAGAAGATGCAGCAGGTGTGAAGTTTTCATTTGCATGACATACACATTCTAAAACGAGCTCCAGTGCTGAAGACAGGGCCCTTGCAGGAGCACCATCTCTGTGTCTCTGTCTTGTGTCGGAGTTGTCTCTGGGGAAGAGATTGCCGTCTAGAGGCCACAGTTGGGAGCCCTGCCCAGCACCAGCCACAGGAGGAATGAAAGGCGGAGTGTGGGGTGAAGGCTGGGGAGATGCCCACCTGGAGCCCTGTCACCTGTTTATGGGGGTCCCAGGTTTTCATTGCTTCTGCCCTTGGTGAAGGACGCCAAGGGCACACCACGGACAGCACACAGTGTCCCCTCGCCTGCAATGGTTCTTCCTGAGCTGCAAGGGCGTTTAGGGGTGGACCGTCCTGCTTGTGTGGGCAGGTGTGAGACCCCCTACTCTGCTGTTTGAACGCAGCTCTGGGCTACTTTATTGATATTAGCTACCCGCTGTGCCTCTCAGCACCCACCGACTTCCTTGCTGAGCTCTGGAAACGCAGGTATTGTGCTCCTGAATTATAACCTTGCTGTGATAATGCGCCTGCATTGATTCCACAGAACGAGTTGTCTATTTTGTTTTCACTTCGACATTGCTAAGAAGGAAATTCTGACAATCAAGAACAAAAATATTTTGGACTCACATCTTGTGGTATGAAGATGATAAAGAAGTATAATAATTGCAAAATAAAATTTTGTGGGGAAATGCTGTTCTATTTGAACCCGGAGGGTGAACTTCTCGCAAAAGCACATACTCTAGAGCAATGTTAAAATGCTACAATCCTCTGAGTTCCTAAGAGGTAGGAAATGAAGAGCGTCTTGCTAACGGTGCAATCATACAAGCACAGATGCGTAGAAACTGCTGTCTGGGCCCCGGCTGTGTTATGCTTCATACACAGTGTATAGAAGCCCTCGTTTCTGCACTGCTTTATTTTGGATATTGTCTTTGGGCTCTGAAGGGTTTCTGCGGTTTACCCAGCACCATTACATATTATACCATCTAAGGGACTACAGAAGGGTCGAAGCCCACTTTCTTACACCAGGTTGGTTTTCTAATGTATCTGGGTGCATTTAAGTAGGTTGGTTTGAGTTGGATTTTAACGCTTTTTACAACTGTTGTATATAACTGAACATTTTGGGGAAAAAACAATCATTCAGGTTTATTTCCATTTTTGAAGAAGAGTAAGCATCATTGTGAATTAGTAGGAGGGATTCTGATTAAATTTTCTTACCTGCTCTCACCTCTGTCCAGGATGAGGCTCCATCATCCTGGTTTGAAGCAGGATTTAGGTTTCTGTTAATCCCCAAGCTAATGGTTGGAAAGGGAGTCTGGCATGGCTGACTGGGGAGTTGATTTGTCTCTCCTGGTTTGGTCTCTGTGTGCAGAAAACACTGGGACATAAACGAGGCTTCTTTGGTAGGTGCAAGAACAAAGTGGCTACGTAGCCAAGTCCTACAGACTGGAGGCTGGGTTTTGGAGGCTGAGTTTTGGAGGCTGACTGGGAGGCCTACAGCCCAGCAGAGGGAGTGCCTCCTGCTGTGCTGGTGATTCCAGTGGCCCTGGTGGCCTTGTGCTTGCTGGAGCACCACTGCCATGTCTGCCTCTGTCTCCAGCCCGTCTGCCCTCTGTGTGTATTTGTGTCCAAGCTGCCCCTGTTCACAAGGATGCCTGACTTGTTGGGTTAGGCCTGCCCTACTCCAGAGAGACCTCTTAATTATATCCACATCGACCGTGTCTGAGTGAGGTCATATCCTTAGGTGCCACGTGCTGGGGCTTGGGCATCTCCTCTAGGGCCTCAGTTAGACTTGCAACGGAGCTGTAGGCACCTGCTCAGATCCCAGGGAGGCTGGGCATGCACCAGACATGCCCCCACCCAGCACCCCCAGTCCCTGCCTCCTTACTCCCGGAAGGGCCTCACTTGACTACATCAGTACTCCCTGAGGTCCATGTCGAACGAACTTGGAGGAACCAGTCAGGGACCTTTCGCGTTAGCGCCTGGGGCGCATATGACACTGCACACTGCTGTAGGCACGGTTAAAGGTTTGTGACCTCAAGACTTCTCAGAGCAGTTGCAGCCGGAGTCCATGGGGACCTGCACAGGCAGGGGCCACAGGAGGGGTGCTCTGTGCCTTTCTTCCAGCATGAGAACCTCATGGCTTCTCCCAGAAGTCCTGTCTCAGGACCTAAGTTCAATGCAACCTTGTCTCCAGCGCATATTTCTGTTTATAAATCCACGAGCCAGGTGATGGTTTGAATGAATGTTCCTTCTCTATCCTTTGAAGGAGGAAAAGGAGATTTCTTCTAATTAATGTATATACATGCAATCTATACACACACACATATATATGCATGCACACACAATATGAACATACATACAGGTACTCACATGGCTGAGCAATATACACATGTGCACATGCACTCACACGCATACGTTCATGTATATGAAGCTACGATCTATGTACACATACACAGATGAGCAATGCACATGTGTGCACATGCACTCACACACATATGTTCATGTATATGAAGGTACGATCTATGTACACATACACAGATGAGCAATATACATGTGTGTGCACATGTACATATGCTCACATGTATGAGTGCATGATCTATACACATACATGAACACACAGGCAAGTGACATACATGCTCACCTATATGAATTATAATCTATATAGCAATATACATGTGTGCACATGCATGCACACATGCACATATGTTCACATATATGAATGTGTGATCTATATACACAATTGTACACCCAGGCAAGCAATATATGTGTGTGCACATGCACATGTGGTCACATATATGAATTGTGATCTATACATGTAATGCACACATAGGCAACAACATACATTGCATATACATGCACACATGTTCACATATATGAATGTGTGGTCTATATACACACTTGCACACCCAGGTGAGCAATATACATGTGTGCACATTCACATATGTTCACATATATGAATGTATGATCTATACATATACATGTACATCCAGGTGAGCAATATACATGTGTGCACATGCACACATATGTTCACACACATGACCGTGCAATCTACATAATACATGTTACCAGGTGAGCGGTATACATGTGTGTATGTGTGTGCACATGCAATTGTGCTCACATGTATGAATTGTGATCTATACACATAATGCACACATAGGCAAACAGCATACTTGTGTGTATACATGCACACATGTTCACATATATGAATGTGTGATCTATATACACACAAGTACAACCAGGTGAGCAATATACACGTGTGCTCACAATGCACGTGTGCTCATGTGTATGAATGTGATCCATGCACACATGGGCAAAAGCATACATGTGTTCGTGTGTGCACATATGCACATATGCTCATGTATATGAATTGTAATCTATATACACATGCACACATACAAATTCACATGCCAAGCACACACCTCTCTACCCTGAACCACCTAAGAGGACGGCGCTGTTTTTGAGGACTGCCACGCTGGTAGACTGAGACCCTGGAGAATCTGGAACCTCATCCCCCTTGTCTGGAACAGGTTGCCTGAGATGTCACCAGAGAGGCCCACTGTGAGGTGGCTCTGCACAGCAGCCTTGCCCTTCACCTCTTCTTTGAGCAGCCTGAACTGGGTTACTTCTGCTTACAATCCACGTCCTACAACCCAGGAATCTGGACTCCAGGGTGCGGAGAAGGAATCATTTTCTGTGTAATCAGAAGAAGGTGAAGAGAAGGAATAAGGAACATCTCTTACTGCGAAAGGGAAGCTTTTACTCTTTTAGGAACATTCAACTTGAAGGGTCGCGAATGGCTGGCTTTGTGGTGGGAATTGTCCTGCCCACTGAGTGATCATGGTGCCCAGCCCTGGGTTCCCTTTGGTCTGTTCCAAGTGGAGACTGATACCGAGGCCCTCAGTGCGCCTTCTTTGCCCACATCCCTGAGGCCAGATCTGGCACCATGTCAACAGAGCCTTTCTTGGCCACTGCTGGCTCTGCTGGGGGGTGACCCCTTGTTTCTGGGTGTGCTGTGGCTTGGGGACAGGAAAGCCAGCACCTGGAGACACCATTGATCCAGAAAACGCTGCTTGTGAGGGCAGCGGTGCTCTTCTGCACTCTCTTGAATGGAGGCGGGCTCCATGAGGGGCTGGGCTCACACTCATCCACCTTAGCCTTGGTTTCAGGGCCATTTGTTCTGGATGTGATTCTGCCTTGCACACAGCTGATTCTCAGGCAAGATAATGTTCAACTCAGCGTGTTCAATGAGTTAAGACGCAAGGTGTAAACCAACGTTGCTTTCTGCTTCTTCTGGAGAGGTCAGGGTTGTTCAGGACCAGAACAAATCCACTCGCCCCAGGCAGCGACACACACATGCAGACATTTTGATCCAAGCTCCCCTGCTGTGTGTGGATGTGCGTTGCACACATGTGTGCACATCTGTGTGCGTACATGCATGCTCCCTAAGCCACAAAGTGCATGGGAAAGGTGGGCAATGAGTGGTGGGAAGGCCTCAGCCCTGCTCCCGTGTGACCCTGTCTCCGTTCTATCGTGCTTCACATCTATGGAAAGAGAGAACATTCCGAACCACGGATGCGTGTGTAGGAGCCTCCTAAAGATTGGCCTGAACTTTTTAAAGCAATAATGAAATTCCTTTAGATATTTTTTGTTTCTTGAATTTTAATGAAAAGATTGATTTCTAGTCATTATTTATCTATTGTCAAACTTTAACAAACAGCTGTAGCGATAATTGCGGAATTCCTACCCTGTGTTTAGAGGAGACTGTCAGTTCACAAACATGGGATTGTGCTATTATTATGTGTAAGGCGTTCCTCTGTAAATATACAGACTTAGTGCTGGTTTTCAATAAATATACAAAGATGCTAATTATCACTAGAACTATTTGTTAACACTCAAAAATACATAAAAATAAATAAAAGAAATGCCATATTTCCACTAGAAATTCAGAAGCATTTGCCTGGAGCTGCCTCTCAGGCTGGAAATCCTGCCTCCGCCCTCGGCTTCGCCTCGCGTCTTCCCATCCTTCTGGTGCTGGCCCCTGGGGTCGTCTGGGGCCTCCTTGCTTTCTTGGGTGTACTCTGTGCTCTGCTGGAGCCATCTTGCAGCCTGCCCCTTGTGCTGGTCAGGGCGCAGAGGGAGACGCTCCAAGGGCCGGGCCTTGAGGACTTTGGCCCTGGAGTCCCAGATACCCACGTCTCTGCCACCAGCTTCTCAGAGAGTCTTCCCCGAGCTCTGCTCAGAGGGTGCTGGGCCTCGGGACAGTGGACAAGCCAAGGGCATCTGATGAGGAGGAGGCTGGCAGGCTACTTATCTCAGGGCCACAGTGCGGGGAGGTCACAGGAAGAGTATTTTCTGCCGGATTGTCCCTCTCAGTTGTGGCCACCACGTTACCAGAGCCACCCAGCATGGGCCAAGAGGCCTCTGCATGCTTGAGGCTGCCTCCTGGAGGAGTGGCTGAAGGCTCACTCTGGGTGCACGGCCAGGGTGAGCTGAGGCCTCACGTTGTTGGAGTTCATGACTGAGGTGTAAATGTGCGTGTAAGGCTGGTGAGGACATCACCCTGACCAGGAAAGATGGGCTTTCCACAGTCTGGGCACTCAGCCTAGTGAAGGGCTGAGCTTTGCATGCCCGCGGTTGCATGCCCGCGGTTTCCCGTGAGGCAGAGCCACAGGATCACGTGTGCATGGGTGTGCATGTGCATGTGTGCGCATGTGTGTGCATGTGTGTGCACGTGTTGGCGGGGAGAGAGATGCTGATTTTCAGGGATTATGAAATAGACAAAAGCCCCAATCTGTGGGTGCCAGGATATGTTGGAGGACCAGGACTGTGGCTGCTGGAGCAGGTCCAGTCGGAGCTGAAGGCCTGGCTCTAGAGAGCCGGCGACATTGCTTGTGTGGCTCCAGGCTCCAGGCTGGCAGGCAGGGGACCAAAGGAGCTGGCTCTTCAGGGTTCAAGTGAGAAAAAAGCATGTCCTCTATCCCAGGCAGACGGCAGGACGGTGCACGTGCGGCGAGAGGCCCTCGCGAGGCTCCCCCACCCTGGGGGAGGACCAGTCTTTGGTTCTGTGTGGCCCTCAGCTGGCTGGTGGGCACCCATGCTGCAGGCGGCTGCCCTCCGCTCTCCATATCCAGGAGCTCCCTGATAGGCACCCTGGAGCCACCTGTGCCTGAGGAAGCACCGGGGCACCTGGTGGCCCTGTCAGGCTGGCATGTAGCAAGCCATCACGGTCCACTCCTGGTCAACCTGTCCCCAGGCGAGCCTCCTTCAACCACACTTGACCTCCAAAAGACAACAAGGACCTGATGGATTGTTGCGAATGCCACATGAGCGTCCCAATGACCCAGAAGGTGCTGACGCTTCCCCCAGGGAGGGGGTTAAGGCCTTGGTGGTCCTCACTCTTCTCCAGATCTGAGACGTGGTGCTGCCGAGTAAGATCATCACACCGCGACGCCACGAAGTAAAGCCGGCACAGCCTGCGCCACACGGTGGCGAAGCAGAAGGAAGTGAGCACAGACGTTTGCTAAACACACGTGTGTCCACCGTAAAGGAGGGCGCGCCGCGGCACCAAGGCCTTCCGTCAGCAACTGGCCATGTGGAAGCAAATGGGAGGAGTTTCAGGGTGCAATCACAGCCGGGCTGCTGCACGGCACCCCGCAGCTCAGTGTGCTTGTAGGTCTCTCCCGTCACAGCTCCTGGACGGACCCAAGCGTGGCTGTGATGGTTCTCTTGGCGCTGGAGAAAGTCCCTGCGATCACAAGACACCCCCTCGAGGCAGGGTTCTGGCAGCTGATATGGAAATTGTCCACCAATCTGCAGCCAGAATTTGAGGTGGAACGAGGAGAGGAGGCCTGGGATAGGAACGACGCGGCACCCTCATCCACGCCCCATCTCACAGGTGCGGAAACTGAGGCACAGATGACTCAACAGCTAACCCAAAGTGCCAGAGACAGCAGTCTGTAGAGCCAGGGCTCAACCTGAGGCAACAGGAAGGATGTGAATGGGACTTGGACGGTTAGATGATTTGAGCACACCCAATTACCACCTTCACATGCTTTAAATCAATATCTAATACTTTATTAGTGAAGCAATATGTGTACTTAGGTACTCTCTCTATTGCTCTGGTCCTTCGACACTATGCGTACGCGTTGATATTTAAACTGAACCATGGGGCTGAGTTAAGTGCTGTTTGCTTGCTGAAGTATGGATTAACAGTCTCAACTGCAGCAGTGAGATGCACTGATAGAAGTGCTAATATTTTTCCATCAAGAGCAAGAAGAATACACGCTACAAACACACATAGCACACACACAGTCTTGAGTATGAGTCGTGTGCCCCGGACTTTACATTTCATTGGTAAAGTTTTTACCATCTTATTGAAAATTATAGGTGAGCTCTGATTCATTTTGAAATCGGCTCCCCACAGGTCAATTGCAGTGAAGAGTCAGCCACGTCTCCCATTGTTTCCGGTCTCCCCGCACTGCCTGGGAGCTTGTGTGCAGAGCATTTGAAGTGGAGGTCTCGGGGCTGCTGGCACGCACCCTTCCACCTGTGGAGGAGTTGCCCCACATGGCCACAGGGGGATACACAGGGTCCATCTTCATCTGCTGGAGCCCTGTAGAGACACTACCTTGATCATTAGCTGCTGTCCTGACCTGCCCAGGAGGTGGGAACCAGGTGGGGTCAGCTCTGTCACAGGGTGGAAGATGAGGCGCTCCTACACAGCAGGGTGGGTCACCTGACCTCAGAGAATGCGGCAACCCAAGGAGAAGTGTAAGATCAAGGTGGATGTGCACACGTGTGCTGCCTCTAGGGAGAGTGTGTGGTTTAAACAATACCTTGAGTCAACTCCACAGAACGCACGACATCTGGGCAGGGTTTGGGCAGCAGTCTGGCTCTGAATCCTTTGAAATGGAGGACTTAAAAACTCCCCGCAGCCCACTGGCAGATCTATATGTTAAGCAACAGTTTGCCCTTAAATCTCAGCAAATCTGAGGGCCTCTGGCTGGTTTCAGAGACAAGACTCCAACAGCAATTCCACTGCTGAACATGGAGGGTGTCTCTCCAAGTGTGTCCCTTGCAATTCCCCATGGAAAAGCCAACTTCTGCCCTGAGAAAAGCTGGAGAGAGTCCTGGTGGCTGTGAGATCTGTGGTTGGTGCTGCTCACTGCACAGCAGCTTAAACAAGGGGGTGAGCCTGGGCTCTGATGACCAGAGCCTTCTGCTGTGTCCCTGCCCCGCTCTGCTTTGTGTGATCCCCAGGAGTCAGACGCCCCTGGCCTTGTAATGCCATTTCAGGGACCGGCGGGAAGAAAAAGCCCCTGGGCAGAGGAGTGCTGTCCCCGCTCCAGCCCCAGGGCCCAGCTGTCCCAGCTGCTGGGACCACCCTGTCCCTCCCAGAGGGACGATCTTCATGCTGCTGAGCTCTGGGTTGTGCTGCTGCTCTGTCTCTGGTGACCTGGCTGAGCTGCTCTGCCGCAGTCAAACTGCCACCTCCGTGTGCTTCGTGAGATTCTGGTAAGGGTTTCCCCTGTGTTTTCCCCGAGTGCAGTCACAGTGCGAGGTCACATGAGCCCATGGGCGTCTCCCTTCTGCACCCTAACAACATCCTTGCCTCCCAGGTTGTGTGGTGGTGCAGCCCAAGCTGGTTCTTCCTCTCCTGGGCCCCCCATGTGGAGCCTGGCAGGTTTCCTGTGGAGTGGGCACAGCGAGGAGAGATGTAGACATGCAGGGTGCTCGCTGGGCCCAATGGGGTGAGCAGCCACACTTGTGCCATACCCACCCCAGACCCCAAAGGCAGGTGTGGGCAGAGGTGGGTCCCGGAGAGTCAGGTGGAGCTGAGACCAGATCACAGTCGATGTGTCCTGGTTACATAGCTATTTCCTGGAGTGAAGAGAAGATCAAAACTGCAGGCACAGAGGGGAACCTTGTAAATTAAGAAATTATCTGTAAAGGAACGATATTCAGGCGGGCGTTTGATTTCCAATGGCAACACTAACTGAAAAATAGCCGTAAATCAATATTTAAAGAGTGCTGAGGTACAAGGACCAGGTACTACATGGGCGCTCAATCAGGCGTGGGACGTGAAGGCAGATACAGGCGTGTTTGGATGTGCAAGGTTTGGGCAGCAATGAACTTCCAAAAGAATTGCTTGAGGAGGCTCCTCATGTAAGTGAAAATGAGTTAAAATAGCTTAAAATAGAGAAGACTGCGCACTGCACAGAGCAAAACTTCCAGTCACGGCTGCGTGGCTCCCAGCGCGATGGTGAGCCACAGGCTCCAGGACGGCAGCTCAGTGTGCTTTGTTTGGGTCTTAGTTGATTCAGGTCAGAGCCCGGATGCAGCCCCTGGGCCTCACAGATCAGGTGCTCTAAGGCTGCTGGTGGAGGGACTGCAGTCTTGTTTCTAAACTGATGCGTATTACCCACCCTTTAAAAACCCCAATGAATTCCAGAACCTTTTCTAAGCATCTGTACGTGAGGACTCTGCACGGTCCCCTGCGGGGTGGCAGGTTCCTCTTCTCTTCCAAGCCCTCGCGCAGATGCTTTCCTAGGCATGGAACGAACGCGTGGGGGCCTGCATCCCCACCCTGCCATGGGATTTGCCGAGCTTTTGAGCTGGTTGGGGCTTCGCTTTGCTTGCTGTTGCTTTAGAGATTTGTAAACCTGAACACTCTCCCTTCCACTCTGAAGAAGATTTTTATGAAGAAGGCCGTGGAGTTGTAGGCCGTGCGTTTCTACGAGTGTTGAGATCTTTGGCTTTTCTCCCTTGGTCTGGTGGGTGAAGACAGGAAGTGACAGGGGTGAGGCTCCAGCATGCACTGCCTGTGGTCACCAGCCCAGGTGGGTGCGGGGGTCCAATGTGCTGCTGGCTCCTGCTGGGACCTGTGTGCTTGCGTGGCTAGAGGGGTGATGTGCGTGTGAGCTGGTCCACGTTTGCAGCTCCGAATCACAGCCACACCGGCTTCACCAGTGCTTATTGGCCATGTGGTGGGCACTTTCCACTCACATGAAGATTGCGGAGGCAGAATGAGGGGAGAGAAAGGAGAGTGGGCACAGAGGCAAGGGAGAGGAGACAGGCAGGTGCCAGCTGGCATGGGGAAGGAGAGGTGAAGCACAGCTTCTGGGTGCAAGGTGGATGAAAGGGGTAGAGGCAGGACCTCCTTGGGGCATCAGAGACCTGTTTCAATGGCTCAAGTGACATCTGCCTCCCTTCTTGGAGTTTTCCACTAAGAACCTGAATTCCGTGTCACAGCAGTCAACTCAGGCACAGGAACGCACCACCAGCTCCAAAGGTTGCACTGCGAGAGCGGTGTCGGCAGCAGGCTGCAGGGTGGCTTTCTGCTGGGAGTGTGGGGCGGTATCTTCTGCCTGTCCGGCTTCCTTATCTCCCCTGTGCAGACCCTCCTGAATCCTGCACTGTGCGCTAATCTTGGCTTAAGCTGGTCCACGCAGGGATAGGCTTCCCTGTGTCAGGGACCTTGTGCCATCTGCATAAACTCTTGGCCTCTGCACCTGCGACGACGACTCCAAGTCCACACTGAGCGCCACATCTTTATCGATTACTGAAGAGGCTTTGCCCCCTCTAATAAGTTCGGAAGAACAGAAAACATTTCTTTTTGGATCTGTGAGGCTCCACAGCGGTCTCTGTTTCTCTGAGTCCTCCAATTTCTGGTCAGATATCTGCAGTGATGATGGTCACCACACTAATCGCAGCCACACAGTACAGAGTTGGCGTCCACCATGTTGCATGTGAGGAAAGTTTATTCGCCTGTCTCCAGTTCTCAAACCCTGATAACACCCAATTTTACAGATGCAGAGACTCGGCCCAGAGCCAGCTGCGGACTCGAGTTCTCCCATGGCCACAGGCCAGGTGCACCAGGTATCTGCTGCTGCCTGCAGGGCCAGGGCTGTGCAGCTCTGTTTCTCAGGCACCTTGCTCTTCAAGGAAGGAAAAAGCGGCTGCAGAAGGTGACTGCACCATGGACACATGGTCTGTTGGGTGCTGTGATGGACACAGTCCATGACCATGCCTCACACTCTGAAGGTGCTGTAGTGGACTGGGCCCTGGGGCAGTGGGGCTCTGGCCAGCAGGGGTGAGCAGGTGGTGGAGGTGGGGTGGGCCCAGGGCAGTAAGGCTCTGGCCAGCAGGGGTGAGCAGATGGTGGAGGTGGGGTGGGCCCAGGGTGCTGGGACTCTGGTTGGCAGGGGTCTGCAGGTGGTGGAGGTGAGCTGGGCCCTGGGGCAATGGGGCTCTTGCTGGCAGGGGTCAGCAGGTGGTGGAGGTGGGCTGGGGCCAGGGCAGTGGGGCTCTGGGTGGCAGGGGTCTGTAGCCCCCAACATCCAAACATCCTCGTCTCCTTGGAGCATTCTCTTCTCAACCTACAAATACCAGCAAGGCTGGGAGAAAGGGTGGGGTCAATGCTGACTCTGGGAAGTGGATTCTGATGGTATTGGCAGGTGATTTGAGGGAGGCCTGGGAAGCAATAGCTGGAGAGACACAGGGGAGTAGGGCTGGAAGGGGTAGAGGGATTAGCTCAGGCCAGGTGCTGGTGGCCCTGAAAAGCATCCTGAATCAAGGGAGGGAAGTTGAGCCCCTGTGTCCTCTCTGCTCCCAGGCACTTTGGGGAGGCAGCTGCTGTCCACCAGGCACCTTTGGGGCTGGAGAGGAGTGTTCTGCTGCCCTGTTCCTGGCAGCTCGCCCTGAAGGGGTTTTGACGAGAGGCCAAGCCCACCACAGCGGACCTGCAGGTTGAAAGGCACAGGTCAGAGGGCACAACTGTGCCTTGCCACGTGCCAAGGCATCTGTAAGTCTGGTGTTCACAGCAACAGGTATTTGAAGATATTTTAATGGTGAGTGTTGAGACACCCTTCACATGTCACGTAGCCGAAATGTGGCCTTTTCCCGGCAGTAGGTCTGCGAGCAGTCTCCACAGCTCACATCCCTCTGCACTCTGCTGCAGTGGCTCCTCCTTCCTCCCTTGCCTTTTGCAGCCAGGATGGCAGCAGCCGATGCCAGCCAGGAAGCAGCTGCCAGCCAGGAAGTGGGCCTGGATGGGGAATGCTTTGTGTCCAGCTGAGGTCAAGGGTCCACAAAGTGGCCAGCCCAGAATGCAGGCACTGCCCCAGTCCACCAGCAGCAAGCTCAGAGGCTTGACACTTTTCTGGCTGTACAGGGAGAGCAGGCTTTTGTGGCCTTTTCCTTTGCTTGTCTGTCAGTGAAGGCAAGTGACGTGGGCAGGCTCCACCAGCTGCCATGCAGGGCAGCGTCTGCACACTGCCCTCGTCACTGCCCTCGTCCCTGCCTGGGGCCACCCTCCTTCTACTCACTGTGCTCGCAGAGGACGGTTTCCCTGGACCAACACGAGTGCCGCCTTCAGTGGCACTGGCTTGAGAATGCACTCCAAGAGGCTCTGGCCTGCTGTTGCCTGGGGCAGACTGCAGCCCTGACCCTGTGCCCCAGGACTCTGCCTGGAGGTAGGCTGGAAACCGTGCTGACACTCTAGCTGGCATGACAGTGTGGGCAGACAGCTCCCTTCAGCGCCCGCCCTGTCCTGTCTGCTCTTCCAACCCCGTCGAGGTGCACATGGGGGTGGAGGGTCTGACTGCCCAGGAGAGCCTCTCCCAGGCTCCAGGGGCACTGCTCCTCTGAGGGCCAACAGGAGCTAGAGGTTCTACACGAAGGACCATAGGCGCTCAGCTCAGATGCAAACAGCCTGCATCCACCTGGCTTTGAGCTGCCCAGGAAGCCACTCCTGGGAGCCTTGGGGAGAGTGGGTGGGTGTTGCCGCCCCTGCCTGCCACCAAGACTGGAGCTGCAGGGACCTGTGCTCAAGGCTCACAAGCATTCTCTCAGGGGCTGGGCCGGGAGCAGCTTCTGGTTTTGCTCCAGATTTATGTGGATTTATTTTTTCTAGATTTCACCCATATTTGATTTTGATAAACTCAGAATGAGAGGAGCCACCTTCATGTGTCTCTCCTTGGCCGTGGATGGTTACTGTGAGCAGCATCTGTGGCACACCCAGCTATGCTAAGCCCTTTCAGGTGCAAGGAGCAGAGCAAAGGTCATAATGTCCCTTTTCTCCATGAGACCACAGGACTAAGCAGGGAGACAGGGTGCACCTGCAGATAGGCATGGGAGCCTGCAGAGGGCCACCAGGGCCACCCCTGGAGCTGCACACCCTACCCACTGTCTTCCTGTCGGGACTGACCAGAGGGCAAAGTCAAAAGCTCTGCAGGACCTGTCAGGGTCAAGTTGTGGTGTGACTTCAGCTTCCTTGTGTCAGTAACCACACGAAAAGAGCCCATCATTGACCTGGAGAGGAAAGTTGAGCAAGAGGATCAAACTTTCAAATGGTTTCACCTTCTTTACCTAGAATCAGCCTAGGACTCAGTGACTTACATCATAAACCTTGTCACATCTCCTGGTTCTGTGGGCCACATTCTCTGAAGGTGTGGTTGAGCTGGAGGAAGCTGGCCCCCTCACCTGCTGGGCTGCGGCAGGGAACCTCTGTTCCTTGCTACCTGGGGTCCCTGGGGCTGCCTGCATATCTTGGGAACAAGGTGAGTCTCCATGCCTCTGGGGATTCAAAAGTGACATACTACTGTTTGGGAGTATTCTAATGGTCCACAGGCCTCCTTATCGCTGGAGAGCAGGGCTGGAACCTCCTGGAAGCCGATGGTCACAGCCTGACTGGCCCTGAGCATTCACCTCCTCCACGGGAGACACATTCATCCCCTCACCTGTCACAGTGTCCTCTCGAGATCCACATCCTTCACGTGGATTAGGTCCAGGTTGACAGTGTCCCCAAGGCTTTCCTCAGGACAGCACCCCGAGCACATTCTCCCCACCTGCTCCTGGAAGCTGGTGGGCTACCTGCTGCCCCACCCCAGGTCCAGGGCACAGTGGCAGGGCAGGCACAGGAGGGCTGCTCTCTGCCTTCCTGGTCTGCGATCCACTCTGAGCGAGATTCTGCATCAGGTATGAGGCACGGGTCAAGGTGTGCTTCCTTTTTACGTTTTTGCATATTTTTTCCAGTTGCTGGAGCCCTTATCTGAAGAGTCTCCATTGCGTGAGTCCCACTGTTCACAGAGCCTGCCTCTCGCTGCAGGAGCCTTTCCACAGGTACAGCAGGTGGGCACTCCTCTCCAAAATCGCCTGGGGCACACGTAGCCTGGTGGTCCCAGGTGAGTCCAGAGTCTTGGTCAATGTGTTTCATTTCTCTTGATACGAGTGGAATGGACTTGCTGACAATATGGGATCTTTCTACTCAGGAACACAGCCCGCCTTCCTGTCGCACAAGGGACCTTTGATCTCATTAGCCGTTCACGTTTTAAGCGTGTCCTGGACATTTGTTGTTGTTGTGTAGCTTCCTAAGCATTTCCTTCTTGGTGGAGCTGAAATAGAACTACTCTTCCCACATCTGTGTTCCGGGTCTCACTGCCAGGGTGAGGAAGTGCCTGAGGCTTCTGCGTCTTGCTCCTGCCTGCTGTGGACCTGCCACACTCCCTTGTCAGCGTAGGAGCCACCGGCTGCCTTCCAGGTGTTCCGCAGTGATGATCATGCTCACCAGCCTTTTCTTCCCAGCCCCTGTGCTGTTGTCTTTCCCTCCCCAGCTTTGAGATGTCCGCAGTGAGACCTCGGCACATCTCCGCATGGGCCTGGCTGGCATTCTCCCGTTGCTGCCTGCACTGGGAAGGTGCATGGGCTGTCACCATGGGTGGACACTGATCTTTGTCCAGTGCTTCTCCTACATGGATGCTAGTTACGCTTTTCAAATACTGCTAGAGTCAATTTGAGACTATGTTTATGAGGGATATTCTTCTAAAACCATCTGCTTTCTAGAAATATCTTTGCATCTGTGGGTGTGGTCTTATGTGTGTGTGTACGCTCACCATGCGCACACACCCATGTCTGTGTGCACACATGTATACTGTGCACAGAGTCTGTGATTGCAGCAACCCACAGGACTCTCGGTGTCCTCAGGATGAGAAGATGAGGTTATGACAGGTCATCTCCTTGGTCAAGACCCTGCTGAAATGCTTCACGAGCTGTGGGGAGCACCGCCCGTTCTGTTCTGTGTGAGCCTGCAGAGGGCTGGCCTCCAGACTCTCCCAGGCCTGGCCTCTGCCTCCTGCTGGAGAAGCTGGGTGTCCTGGGCCTCCAGGCTGTCCCAGCCCCAGCCTCTGCCTCCTGCTGGAGAAGCTGGGTGTCCTTCTCCTTGCCCAGTCAATCCATCTTTTCTGGAAAGCACAGCCGAGCCTCCAGCTGCCTCCCCTGCCTCCCCAGGGTTGGGTTCTCTGCCCCAGGACCATAAGGGGCAGTCTCTGTGCCCTCCTCTCTTCACCCGCACCCTCCTGCAAGCAGACAAAGGTGGTTCTTGTGAGTGCACGCTGGTGCATGTGCACTGCCGTCACACCAGTGCTGGGTGCTGGTGTTTTATGATTGCGTGTGCTTGCACACAGCGGAGCATGGAGTGGGGGTGCATGTGCCTAACATGAGTGTCCTAGTGGGATCGTGTAGTGAGGAACACCAGGGGTCCTGGGCACTGTGGAGGCTCCCGGCCACAATACTGGGTGTCACATGTCTGACCTGGCTCAGCCTCTGCACCAGCCTGGACACGACTGCCTTTCAGGATGGTAGGGAGGTGCCCCAAGGTCACTCAGGTCAGGTGCAGCAGAGCTGGGGTTTGGCCTTGGTGCAGACGTGCTCCCTGAGCTGGGGGCCTCCGCAAATCTTACACACACACCAGGCTGGCACATGTTACACGAGGGCAGGCTACATGTGTGTCTTTGCACACAGAGCAGTGGGCTTCTGGGGCAGATCTGACACCCAGCTGTCACCAATAGATGGGTGGATGGATGGATGAACAAGCATCCATTCCCTAAGCCTGGCTGGGGTGACTTTCGAGGGCCATTCTGCAATAAAGGGACCAGCAATTCACATGTGGGCCACGGAGGTGTCCCGCAGAACCACAGTGGGTCTGGATGTCACCAGTGCCGGCCTGGTGATCCGACCGCTGGTCCGCGACACTGCCTGCAGCCAGCCGCCTCCACGGTAATCAGCATTATTAGACAGGAACAAAGGGTCCCATTATCTGGGATTGACATTTTGGGAACATGGACCAAAGCAACAAAAAGTAATATTTCTTGAATGGAGCGTTAGCTGTTAGCGGCCCTGACAATCAGCCTGATGGTACAGCCCAACCAGCCGTTAGCGGTGGTGCGCGGCCCCCGGGATGAAAGATTACAGGGTTAGGGACATCCAGCCAATCAAGGCACCCGATTGGCCAGCGTCTTAAGTGCTTTATAATTGTGCTTCGAGGACTGCGGTTTAACGCCAGCCAAGGTTCACTATTTTAAACTGTGTCACACGTTTAAAAGGACTGCGTTTGTCCTCCTCCCAACCCCATATTATGTAAATTGTTAAGACTGTTATCCTGGGAGTTTGCCTGAGTTGCTGGCTATTTTAAAATTCCATTTCTAAAAAAAAGGAGGGGAGGGAGAAAGAAAAGAAAAGCACCCGCCCTCCTCTCCAGCAACTGCCCAACAACATCGAGCCTGCAGAGGGACAGCGACACCAATCAAAGCACTCTGGTATTCTGGTTAGCGCCATGTTGTTCCCATGGCTGAAGAGGAAGGGCTGGTGACTCCCCTGGAAGTCCCCAGCTTGCATCTACATGGATTCTCAAAATCCTTATTCATGGTGGCAAGGAGTAGCGGTGGCCGTTCTGGAGACCTGTAGCCCAGTAATCTGGAACTGAGAGCAGGTGGCAGGTGGCAGCCCCCTAATCAGGACGGCTGTCAGGTGACTCGGCTGGGCCAGGGTCTGTGCTGCGGGGCTGGGGGGTGGTTTGCCCCAATCCTCCTTGGGGGCCTTCCTCCTTCCCCACTCTGGGCCTACCACAGTCCTTCATGGAATCACGAGTAAAGCCCACCAGAGACCGAGGGGAGAGCCTGGCCCCTGCTTGGGCACCAGATCCAACCTGCAGCCCAGATATTGCAGAGCCACGAGCCAAGGCCTGGCTGTGGTCTCCTACTCCCAGAGTTCCCTCCCTGCCAGGTCTGCCCCAGCCACCATTGTCACACCCTCCCCAGTGCTCCATGGCTGGAAATCTCTCTGAGTACCAGGGAGAGCAGGAGTGGAAGAAACACAGTGGCCCCCAAAGGCCGTTGGGGGCTGCAGCTGATTGCAACCTGCAAGTGCCTGCTGAGCTTCGTCCCCAGCCTCTTCCTCGTGTTCATGCATGGGAATATGGGGTGTCTGACACACTGCAGGCCCTGCTGGCCCAGGGCTCAACAGGAGCAGGCCCAGAGCGGGGGGGGGGGGGGGGGGGGGGGGGGGGGGGGGGGGGGGGGGGGGGGGGGGGGGGGGGGAAAGAAGCTACAGCAAGCGCAGGACCTGCTGGGCAGCAGGAGCCCAGGGCGAAGGGCGTGGTCCTTCCCCGCAGGCTTACCTCTGTCCAGGCTCAGGAGGGGAAAACGAGGGTCTGTGAGGGTGTGGCTGTGTGAGTCCCCTCCTGGAAGGGCTTGTGAGGCGGGGGACCCTTCCCCACCTCCTCAGGCCCCTTCCCGGGGAACCGCTGGCACCTTGCAGTCTGCTGTGGGAGCCGTGGCCTGCACACAGTGCCAGCCTGTGCTGCATCCTTGGGCTTCAGGTGGTGAAAATGTGTGTGTGGTTTGTCTGCGGCACGTAGCTTTGATCCGTCAGCAGCTCCCTGCCCAGACGCTGTGGACAGGAGCAATGGTGTGGAGGACGTGCTCAGGCCAGGCGTGGGCAGCGAGGAGAGACCTCCACCTGGGCAGGCTGCAATCTCCGAGGGCCCAGGGCCAAGCTGCTGGGGCAGAAAAGGCACAGCCCCCATGTGCTGCGGGTGGGGGATCACCTGGCAGGGCCTGGTCCTGTGAGCTCCAGGAGAAGGAGCAGCCTCCAGGCTCCCCCTCCAGCCCCTTGGTCTGGCTCCCAGAGCTCCCTCGTTCTGGTCTGATGGCACCGGCCACTGTCCCACCTGCTGTCTTCTGCTCTGTCTGGAATTTTTGCTTCTCCTGGACCCTTGCTTACTCAGTAACACCCAGACCCCACGCTTGGGATGTCAGAGGAGGCAGAGTGGCCACAGGTCTGCTGCAAGGGTCAGGGCAGAGCAGTGGTCAGACCCCTTTTGCTACTTCTTCCTTGGCTGCCACGGTGTCGCGCTTAGCCATTCAGGAAAACCTCACCTTTCGCTGGCTCTGCTGCTTCCCTTTCCTGTCAGCCTCTCTCCGTCCTATTTTACAACTGGCCGCTCCCATTTCACCAACAGGTCCTCTGTCTTGGGGGCAAATGTCCTTCATGAGCCCAGTGCCAGGACCCACTGAGGTTGCGTCTCCTTACTCCGTTTCTGCCGTTGCCGGTTTGCTCCGGTGTCTGACTCACGAATGCCTGTCTTCTCCCGCCTGGCTGCTGGGGCCTTTTCTGGTCACCACTGTGCTCAGGGTTCATCATATGAGGCACTTCCCACCCTTTGCCTGGGAAGCAGCTTCCTGTCCTGGGATGGAGAGTTGCATCCACAGGGTTCCTCCAGCCAAGGGCTGGCTGCTGTGTGCACCCCTACCAGTCCTGCAGAGGGTGTGACAGGCCTGACCCATGTTGGCACTGCTGCCTGCGAGTGTAGGGGGTACTTGTGCAGAGTGGTCAGCAGTCAGCATGGCCAGGCCCAGGGCCCTATCACCTCATCAAACACCAGGCTGCTGTGCAGGGATTTTGCAGGTGTGGTGAATCAGGGGTCCCTGAGTGACATGGGTGGCCCCTTCCTATCAGCCGAAGGTCTGGAGAGCTAGGGCCTCCCAGAGGGAGAGGAGGGCCAGAGAGGGCAGGGCTGTGCTTTGGCAGCCGGCGTTAGTAGCCTGCAGCATAAGCCAGTACTTCGAGACAAGAAGCACATCTGCCATTGATTCTGGAGGACCCTGGTGAGAACTGTACCTCTCCTCATCCTGTGGACGCCCCAGGGCCGTTCTGAGAATGAAAGGCTGTGCTACACACAGAGGTGAGGATCCAGGTTGAAGGAGAGCTGCGTCGGGTGCCCGGAACCCTGGTGTTGACAGTGTCACACTTGGCATGTCCCATCATGGTGCAAACTCCTGCGGTGGAGCAACAGCCGTCAGCCTGGTCACATGTCACTGCTGAGATCTGCAAATGAGCAAGTAGAATTTTGAAAACGTGTATGAATTCTACGACGAGTGCAGTTAGTGAGATGTCTAAAGACCTGACAGGTAATTATGCCCTACAAACTCCTAGGAGCAAGCTTATAAAAGCGCATTAGAAAATCGTTCTCCTTGAAATTGACTGTCTTGATGGGGCTGGATCATTGCCTTGCCTGGCACGCACAAGGACCCAGGTTCAAACCCCAGCACCACACACACAAGAAAGTGTCAGAAAAACAGAACAGATGAAAAATAAATAAATAAAGCTGATTTTCTCTCTCTCTCTTAAAAAAAAAAAAAGCCGTGATGAAATGAATTGAAAAATGTTGAAAAAAAAGTTCACTTTTTTAAACCAAGAATTGATAAGGACAAAGAAACTTTTAAAAAGCAAGCAAGAAAGGAGGAAGGAAAGACCGAAGGAAGGATGGAAGTAAGGAATAGAAAAAAAGGAAAATATTTTCACCGTTTTGGACAACGTCTTTCACTTTGGTCTGCCACAGGTCCTGCTGAAGTTGGCCCAAACAGGCATATGATGAAACGGAAGCCATAAACCTCGGGCTACATGCAGCTGAACCAAGGGGGACAGACAGGCCCATGGAGCAGGAGCAAAGCTGAGTCTGCTCAGCACGCTGCTTAGAATTGGATGAGCGGTCAGAGGCAAGTGCTAGGCGCTGAGGTGGCTCAGTGTCAGACAGCTGGGACATCCAGAGTCAGGAGGGAGGTGGATCCAGCGCTGGAGTGGGCGAGGCACAGCACCCTGCCGGAGGCCCAGGGTGACAGCAGCCACTGCCACTGGCCTGAGGACATCCCGCCTGATGGAAGCAGGGCTGGTTACCTGTGCTTACCTGCCTGTGCCCACAGCACTCTTCCCTGCTGAGCACAGCCCGTTTGTCACCTGTAGTGACAAGGACCAGGATAATATGGACAGGGATCACAAGCAGTGTGCCGCCTCGGTTTCTCTGGCCCTGCCGTGGACGGGGTTGGGCCTCCACAGTGTGTTTCGCCTCCTCTCCCGGCGCTGCCCACCGCTGCCCTGTGGAACTCACACTGGTGGTGACCGAGTGGGAGGAAAGGGAAGCCGGTCCTGCCTCTCCTCCAGACCTGCAGACGGAGCTCACGGCCTTCGCTCCACTGACAGGAGCCAGGTGACTAGCCTGGAACTCACACCCAGAGCACGTGGGCAGCCGGGACCCCAGGAAGCGGCACATGCTGGGACTGGCAGGACTTGCCCTCCCTGAATGGGCTGAGGGCCCACTTTGTCCACAGATCTGAAGGCGCCTGGGGGGACTGGACAGACCCCCCCATCGGGCATAAGCGTCACCTAGGAATGATGTCTGGGCGTTCTAAGATCGTCCTTCCCTGGTGGCTCTCGTCACAGCCCACGGCAGAAACTCTCAGCCCTGTGGTCACCGTGATCACGTGTTTATAGTCCTGGATCCACAGGAGCCTGGACCCACTGGACTGCTCCTGGAGGAGGGTGGGGCCGGCAGCAGCAGGGACAACAAAGGAGTCACCACCTAGCCCATGCAGGGGAACTGGAATTGCTTCCTTGTCCCTTAGTGAGCTCGTTCCCTGAGGGCCCTTTCACACCTGCTCAGTGTGTCCCTGACAGAGCTGGGGGCGAGGAGAGCCAGGGAGGGCAGGGTTGTGCTTTGATAGCTCCAGACCACCTGCCCCCCACCCCGGGCTCCATGGGTGTGCGGTGGCTGTGGAGAGCAGGCCTGCCGGTTGTGGCTCATCACCCCCAGCTGCCTTGAGCTGGCATTCCTCCTCCTCTCCTGCCCTTTCTGATTTCACTGCAGTGGTCTCAGGCGAGGAACAGGTCGATGCACCTTGACCGCTGGGGGAGGAAAGTCTGGCCCCACTGTGTGCTCCGTGCACAGCAAGTGAGCGGTGGCTGGTCCTGTTGGGAAGGCCCTCTGGGGAAGCCCACCTGCACTCCGCCCAGCGGCAGGGGATGGCGGGAGAGAGGTCTGACCTCAGCCTGGGCCCTGCGTCCTGGCTGGTGTTCAGGGTCTCAGCACTGGCTTTAGCAGGAAGTGTCACTGCCTTGGACTTCCAGTGAAGGCAGAACGGGAAATTGCTTTATTATTATGCTAAGCTGCCTCCTTGTTTGGATCTGAGGAATGGCTGATGAAACGGCTGCTCTGTAACCTGCAGAAGATAAAGCGCTGGAAGATGCTCACTCAACAGCCTCATAATTTGTGCTGTTATTAGGGACAATTTATGACTTTTTAAAAGTCTGGTGGGTCCAAATGTCAAGGGAGGAAAACATTAGTTAAAACATCCAGGAGCAATGAATGATTTAGAGAAGAAGGAAATCCCAGGAGATTCAAACATTTCTGTAATTTAAATAATTCCATTTTAAAACACAGGCTATGCCCACCCCGTGTTCAGGGCTCACCTCCTCCTACCCCTGGTGCTTGCAGGGCTCCCTCTCCCCAACGTCTGCTGAACAAGCAAGACCTTCTCCACAAACAGACCCCCAAGAAAAGCTACCCCTGCTCTTGACTCCAGGCCCCCTGAACAAAATGAGCTCACAACACTGGGGAACATGGAGCGAGAAGGTCTCCAGCTGGAAGTGGATGCTTGATGTGGAATTTGGGAAGATGCACAGGGTAGAAGGTGGGGGACGAGCTGAGAGCCCTGCATGACACGGTTGAGATTTCAGTAGAAGCCAACCTGGGGCAGACAGGAAGGTGCCCCGTGACTCGGGAACTCGTGATGTTCCAAAGGTGGCAGAATGACAGATGGCTTTTCTTCTTCCATCCGCTTAAGACTGCTAGCATGCTCTCCATCGCCATCAAAGGAGGAAAGGTGTGTGGGGCTCAGGGGTGGAGTCCACCATCACCCACTGCTTGGGGCCTGTGGGAGAGCAGGTGGGGCCTAGCTTGCTCCCCACATGGAGGCCAGGAAGCAGATGAAGCAAGAGGTCTCCAGGGCAAGACCCCGTGACCTGAGCTCTTCCCACCAGGTCCAGTTCCTCCAGATCCCACGGGTTCCCAGCAGCACCCAGGGCTTGGGACAGGGCTGTCATCACACAAGCTCCTGGGGGCACACACACAACACTGATTCAGCACACTCCACACCAACCCTGAGCAGATGAATGTGGTGACCCCACCTATTGAGATGACTGTAGCACCCCAGTGACGTTTTCCACATGGCCCAGACCCAAAGAAATACCAGTCTGTCCGCTAAGTAGTGAGGTCTGAGCTGTAGGTGTTTGTGAAATTGAAAGAAAGAAAGGAAGACTTTGATTCCATTTTGAAAGCACCACACTTCCTTACTGACAGTGTGTGAGCATCTATCTGCTGGGTACTGAGCCCATCAGTGCTTGGTTAGGGTTGGGACAGCCCTGTCCTGTCCTGCTCCATGTGTATTTAAAGCTGCATCTGTGGTAAACTGGAAAGCCCATTTCTTGTAATTATTCTCCAAATAATAGAGTATACTATTTGCATAGCATTTTGAATGCATTAAGCATTGTAAATAGTCTAGAGATGATTGGGAGTACTTGAGAGATGTGCGTAGGGTATATGTAAACACTGTGTGGGCCTTGCTCTGCGTGGGGGTCCTGGAACCATCCCCCCAGAGACGCAGGATGGCTGGACTTGCTGCTTCCCATAGCAACTGCTGAAAGGCACAATGCTGAGGCCATCAGGAGGGAAGGAGACTGCTCTGGGGGGGCACCTCGAACTGCCACAAGATGCTGCCACGCTTCCTCCAGGTGCGGGAGCAGCCCAGGACACCTATGGGTCCTATGGGGCACTGGGCCCCTGCCTCATGCTCCGGGAGCCATGCTCTGTGCAGCTGCCCCTCGTGTGTTTTTGGGGGGGCTGGCCTTCCATAATCAGCACAGAGATGGGGAGAAAGCTAGGATGCGGTGATTCCACGTCTTCCTTTTTTTTTAAATGACAGGTTTATTTCTAAATGTCTTATTTTTTTCTAGTATTTTATTTCTATTCCATTTTCCAAAGTGGAGCCTTCAATGATTTACACTTACAAAACGGTTCTCACCTAGAGGTAATCAGAGAAGCACTGTTCTGGGTGGGGGCAGTAAAAACAAAGCAACAGGCCCAAACACTGGTGCTTTCCAAAACCCTGAAATAAAGACTACGTGACATAATCATGGGATGACCACAGCTAAACTCAGCTATCCAAAATGCTTCCAGTGTCCAGCTAGCAAGAAATGGCTAACGGTCCTTGAGGGGTCCTGAGGTGTTTCTTTAACCAACGTGATTTTGCAAATATGATAAAGATATTTTTGTACGAGGTGTCCACTTGGGAAGCCTCCCCTCTGTTCCCCTCCCTGCTCTCCCCTGTCCCTGCCCTTCCTTCCCTCCGTTCCCTCTGCCCCCTCCCCACCTGCGTTCTTTTCTAGACATAGATGTGGGGGGCGGAAGTGCTTTCCTGGAGAACACTGAAATTCCACTGCCACTCTCTGAAGCTAAGGGGTTCTTCCTTGACCACCTGTCCCTGAAAGTCACTTGGGTGACAGATCATTAAGAAGACTTTCAAACCTATTTTTGTTTGTTTGCATGTTTGGAACATGGGGAATGGAATCTTTTTTTCTTTAAAGAATCAATTTTATTTAGTTTTTCACATGGCTTTTGTTGCTCCAAGACTAAGTCGTGTACGTGGTGCTGGGGTTTGAACTCGTGTACTCGCGCATGCCAGGCAGGCAAGCTCCGTATCCGCTGAGCCACTGCTCCAGCCCGGGAATGGACTCTCTTGAGTGAGCTTCGAAGAGTGTAAAAAAGAAAAAGTAAAACAAATCCACCGTCCAAGGTGCTGCGGACCGATCACTTCTTACTGCACTCGCTAATTGGAACACGATAGCTAGAGAAACTTACAACTTAGAAACATTCACAGAATTCGGAGTCTCTTTTTGCCAAAAGGAATTATAGAGAACGTGTAATTAATTTACCCTCCGGCTTTTCTGCGACTGGCTTCTAATCTCGTCTCGTGTGGACTGGCGATGTGTGGTGAGGCAGAGAAACGCTGAGCGGATGCTAAGTGCCGGCGGTCGAGTGGCTCTTTTTATGAGATAAATGTGCTGGATCGTTCCAAAGCCATTTTCTGGAAGTTAAGTGTGCAGGGCAAGGGGAGGAGGCAGAGTGGAGCCTGGTGCTGCCTCTGGGGCTCCGGGAGGGTCTGTGGGGACATCCTCCGGGACGCGGGGACATTATTCTGTGTGCCTCTTCCTCTGGGGACTTGGACGCCATTGTTCTGGTTGGCAACTTTGGATGTGAACGGTAGGATGGGTGGTATTTATAATGCCTGACGAAGCCTCCGCCTTCCCTTCCACAGGGAGGTTTTGGGGCTTACCAATGTTACAAACCTCAGAAAACCAGGGCATGGAGTCTCTGTCCACAGGAGGAGCCGGACCACAAGGGGTGTCTGAGGACGTTTACATTCGGTAGCCACCACAAAGCCCATGCAGAGAGCCAGCGCCTTCCACACGGAGTGCCACACCCCGTCTCCCTTGGCTGTGCCCTTTGGGTGCTCTGCAGACTGCCTGGTAGCCTTCCGAGAGTCCATTGAGGTTTGTTCTAAATTGGAGATCCTCCCACACTGGGTCGTGGTCTTCCGTCACTGTGGGGCACCAGCTGTCCAAGTGCCTGTGACCCAGGTCCTAGAGGAGCCAATATTGTCACATAGAAAGCACTGCTATTGTACCCCAGTGCAAATCCCACCCAGACACCCTCGTCACTGGGCAAAGGCCTCTCTGACACCGGCAGGTGCAGTGAGGAGCAGGGCTGCTTCAGGAGGTGAGGCCTTCCTCAGTCACTGTGCCCATGGAGTCAGTGGCCAGGGAGGATCCGGGTGGGAGGGAGCAGGAGACAGCTCAGCCCACAACCAGGGTGCAGAAGAGGAGCCCGGGGGAGCCGAGGGAGGCCGAGCTTCTGCAGAGACCACCTTCCGAGCAGCAGGCAACGTCACATGTGAAGTGGGCGGCTGTGGCCGCTTCATGATCAGTTGGAAGAACAATCACACGGAAACTCTATCGATTGATGATTGATATTTTCTGGTTTAAGAATTCATCCATAGTTGCATTCACCACATATATTTCATTAAAATACAATGAATCTTTTCCATAAAATTGCATTTTCTCTCATCAAGCTAAAAATTTCACTACAGTGTTTCCACAGCTAGCTGTGAAGTGTTGGCCGCCATCCTGCAAGGTATCAGCCGGTTCCCGGAGCAGTGGCGCTCAGCTCACGCGTGGGCAGAGGCGGGTGGCTCTGTAGGACTGGGCCATGCTTCTGCTTGGGGGGCGGCGTTTCCAGCTCTCACTCCCAGCAAAAGTGGCTTCTCCCCTGAGATGGGTAGCAGCCCACTTCCCACTGAGGACCATAGGCTCTAAGGGTCACGTCCCCCAGGTACCTGCGGTCTCAGAGCCCTCCAGGATGAGGCTAAGTCCTGATTCCTGCAGCCACTTCACCTGGAGGACCATCTGTGCCTGAGGGACATTGGAGGCCACAAGCCCTGTGACCCTGAAAAGCTCAAAAGAGGTCAGCTTGACAAGACACCAGTTGTCCATAGGGAGAAAGTGCCACTACCACCTGAGCCCTCATGTCACTCACGTTGCGAGTCATGTGGCACACCACCGCAGGGAGGGTGGGGGACCCGCTCCCCGGGTCTGTGCAGCTGCTACAGATCACACTGTCCATCACAGCCGGCCACTGCAGCCTGAGTGTTGAGACGGCGGCCGGCCAGGGCCTGGGAATGCACATCACTGTGAGCCCAAGTCTGACAAATGCATGCGCACACACATGCACACGTGCTCACACACGTGCACACACTTGCACACACACCTGCATACATACACACGTGCGCACATGTGTACATTGCTCACATATACACATGTGCACACATACACACAATGCACATACACCTGTGTGTACACACAAGTAAACACACACAAAAGCACACACATGCATGTGCACACATACACATGCACACACAGGCGCACACACACCTGGCAACGCTGAATGCAAGAGGCTGGTGGGTGCTGGTGAGCAGGCCCTGAAACTTGCAGGTGAAAGTCAGAGAGAAAAGCAGAATCTGAGAGAGGCTCAGGAACGACAGTCAGGGAAATGAGGTCATCACTTTTAACAGTACAAGAATGGCTGCATTTATGTCCTTCATAGCAGCCAAGGTGTTGGGGAGCTGACCACTCCCGGAGCAGCACGAGACTCACGCGAAGGTGGAGGCGGCTTCACATCACACTGAGAGTGCGGCTTTAGGGCCTCAGAGGGGGTCTTCAGATCTGTGGCCTGGCAGGTTCCTGAGGTGGGGGGGACACAAAGTCGCAGACAGGAGCGGCAGCAGGTGTGAGTCTAGAGTGGGGACTCACAGGTGTTTAGATGCCCCTGGGCAGGACGCAGGCTTCCGAAGCCAGGACAGGTGTCGCAGGTGCCCGCCTCTCACTTCTCTTGGGCCAACGATGAGCTTTGGAACGCCCTCGAAAGGCAGCCAGTTTGTGGAGACCCTCTTGCGTTTCCCTCAGGTAGGAGCTGTGGGGTTTCAGGTGACTTTGAGTCTCCTTCCTGAACAGAGGACGCTCTTCACGCAATGAGCGGACCTCACAGAGATGTCCTACCACCTAAGTGCAGCAGGGGAGGTGATGCAGGGGAGGGGCTGGGTGAGGAGACAGGATCTTGTCCCTCATGGTCACATAGCTCCCTTGGGCAGAACTTATGACCACACGTGGCCCCATGGGAGCACAGACTGGCCTTCCCTGCACCTTGGACAAGGGCGGACTCAACTCCTACAGCTCATGGTAAATGTGGCCCTGCAGCTTAGTGATGCACAGCACCCCAGGGGTGGGACAGCAGCTGGGCCCTGCCCCAACACTGGGGCTTGTCCTTCTTGAGCAGGACTCCACCCTGGAACTGCACCCCTTGGCTGATGCTTGTGGCCCTCGTCCTGGGAGGAGCAGCCTTGCAGCTGGGGTGGGGTGGAAAGGGCATTGTGGCCCCTGTGAGTTGTGAGGCAAGGCAGGCCGCAGGGTGGGTGTGAGGCCCGCGGCTCTCCTGCCTGCCTGAGAACGTCTGTCCTTGGCAGCCATCTGCCTGTGCAGCTCCACAGAGGGCGCGCGAAACGCCTTCCACACAGAGGGCTGCCTCCCTGGGCGAGGCATGATGGCCTCCTTCTAAAACGCAAGCAGTGGCCCAGTCTGCACACCTGAGGTATGGACCTGTGACCCCACTGCTGGAAGAGCACCCAGAAGTGATGGCTCACCGGTGCTTGAGAGCAGTAAAGCCACAGAGCAGATGTCCAACAGCTACCCTCCATGGACGGCAAGTTCAGGGCATGCCCTGCGTGTTCCCTGAGGATTAAACAGAGCAGTAGGTCAGACTGGCAAGAGCTGTGTGTGACCAACCAGCAACCAGAGAAAGCCGTCCCACCACCAATGTGTGCAGGCGAGCTGATGCCAAGCCAGCACCCCCGGTCCTGGTGCTCTGCATGTCCATGGTCTGCGGGGGCTGGAGGGCTGCTGGCTCCTGAGGACAGATATCCCTATGGTTCTCCCTGTGCCTTGAGCTCCAAACCTATGCTTCAGTGGGGCCACGAGCCATCAGTGACAGTCAGGAATGGCAACTGTCGGGAATAGGAGCTGCGGGCCTCGGGGGCTAAGGACGGGAAAGAGGGGATCACAGACCAACCCAGAGCTGCAAGCGGGAGAGGAGAGAGGGCCCCTGACTTCCAGGGTGGGTTCAATCAGTGTTCAGATGCAGCACGGAGAATGGCAGCCGCCGGCCCTGCATGCCCCTGAATAATGAGATTATATCTTGTGACAGTGCTGAATCTGACTTTGACATTATGGAATGCGAAGGAACCACTCTTACAGGAATAGCAGGAAAAAAAAAAGAAGAAGAAAAGAGATGCAAAAAGCAATGGTCATTTATATTAATTTCACCGTAGAAATGGAGGCTTGGGATGAGAAAAATTGCATTGGAAATTATAATTCTAAGCATGAAACAATTATTAATATTGCAGTCACCAGAGAAGAAGACATGCAAAAAATACCATGAACATTTCAGGAGACTATTTTCCTCATATAAAGCTTATTCTTATAATATTACCGCATTTCAAAAAATACAATTTTAGAAAAAAAAAAAAGAACTATAGCTCTTTGCAGTGATAGGCGACAGGTCAGAAAAGCATTTCAGAATAATTTTACACCTTTTAACCTTAAAAAATACTTTGCTGACAATTGAGAAAGGGCCTTAAAAGAAGCGCTGATAGGCATTCTCACAGCAGGGTGGCCGTGTCCCATCACAGACGCGCTTCTGCATAATGCATCCCATAATAAGGAGTGCACTGCGGATCACAGGGCTCGAGAAGCAGCCTGAAGAGTAATCCGTGGCAAGAGCCGCTATTAGTCATGACACTGAAAGTTTGTTACATAAAACTCTTGGGAAGACATAAAGGAAGTAAACTGTTTAAATTTTGGCTTGAGCTGGGAGATAACTACTTTGTCATAGGATTTTGCCTGTATTTAAATATATATTTAGTGTTCTCCGTGTTTCATCTCTGCTCATGCTTGGACAGTCTTGTGAAATGAAAACTCCACACTGTTTAGTTAAACCAATGGCACCTTCTGGAATCCGTTAGGGACAGTGGTAATCGTTGGGAAACTGTGGACGTAATTAATAGACAATCATGAATGCTAATACAGGCCGAGAGCTGTGCTGCCCGCTTGCAGATGACCTTCAGAGGAGGGGCGACTCAGCGAGACCTCATGCTAACACCGTGAAGACCTATTCATCCGCTTGCAGCAGGACTGAAGAAGCGAGGGACGGTCCAGGAACACCCAGTCCCTGCCCCTGGGGTGGGAAGGGAGAGGGCTCCTGCGGCTGTCAGTCACAGTGTCACAGAAGAGCCCGAGAGGAGAAAAGAGGAGCTGGCTATGTTCCTGAGCACGTTGCTGCTGGGTGTCCTCTACTGAAGACCAAATCCAGGGTGTTTGCCGCTGTCCTGGGTGGCTCCCAGCTGCGCCAGCCTCACGAGGCCCAGGTTCCTGACGTGGGTGAGTCACTGTGATGAAGAAGGGCCGGAAGCTTCCTGAAGGGCATCCTTGTGGTGCCAGAGAGATACGAAGAGTTGAAGTGCGTAGCTGGCAACCGTGCCTGGACCCCACGTGGCCGTTTTTTAGTGGGCTGCAGAGGTCTGCCTACCTCCTGCCTCCCTCCTCCTTCCCTTCCTTCTTCATCCCTTCCTCCTTCTCTTCCTTTCTTGCTATGATTTTTTTCGTTTTTGACTTTTCTTACCTTGTTTCGGTGTTACATGCTGTGGTCAAAGATGGAGTGGAGAGAGGCTGGAGCGGTGGCTCTGAGGTTATGGTGCTTGCCTGGCATGCACAACTGCACGGGTTCAAACCCCAGCACCCACGTACACAACTAAGTGTCTGAACAACGAAAGCCATGTGAAAAACTCAATAAAAATTGATTCTCTCTCTCTCTCTGTCTCTCTCACTGTCCTTCCCTCTTAAAAAAAAAAAAAGATGGAGTGGAGACTGGTCTGGATCAAGCTGCAGTGTGGCTGGAGCTGGTGGCTTCTAACTGTGCTGGGAACCCTGACAATTACCCTGGTTGGGGAAGCTTTGTCCCAGAGGGTTGATGACAGTTACAGAAGAGCATCATGAAGATCCAGCTTTCCACAGAAGCAGGTGTTGGCCCTGGCTGTTGTTATGTAATTGCTATTTCAGGAGTAATCCAACAATTCGTTGTGCTGACAGAGAGCCTCAGATACAGGCACGCATGTACAGCCACACATGCACACACAGAGACACACATCCACGCATGCACACGGGTACAAACAGACACACACACACAATTGCACAATATGCACACAAACATGTACACACACAAACTCACATGTGCAAACGTGCACACACACACCCCTGATAGGAAACTCTCCTGCCATCTACAGATGCTCACATCCTGCTCTCCTCCCCGGCAGTGCCACCAGGACCACCAGGGTGCTCTTGGCTCATGAGTCATCTTCCTGAGATGGAGATGGTGCTCAGCACTCAGGACCAGCTCGCCAAGGACTCATACCTGGGTTGCTAACAAGGGCAGGCAGGATTGGCCCCAGCCTAGTCCTCTCTGAGGCCACGCCCAGGACACCCGCATAGAATGGACCAGGAAAGGACTGTTCTTCCGCTTGTCCCACTCACTGCATCCCTTTCTACGCCCTCTGCAAGCACCCTCTCCTCTGCCGCCCACCTGCCCCTGACTTGATGCCGGGTCCATGATGGAGCCCCCAGCGTTACTGTCATGGGTGATGTCTGTTCATTTGAACCTTTTGGCATTTTTTTCCCAAAATACTTTAAAGAGCACCTATTGCTTTGAGCTCTTAGTATTTTTAATTTTAAAAAATAACAAAACACAAAATAAATAAATAAAGGAATGAAAAGCCCCGGGGTTCTTCCTGAAGTCTTGCCTTCTGTACCACTACTGGTCAGAAGCTCTGCATGGCTGCCCTCACCTGGCAGGCCGTGCCCAAGGTCTTTGCTGGGCATTTCTGCCTGCAGGCACACCCCTGTTTTCAGGTGCACCTTCATATCTCTTGGCTGTCACATATCTCTGGGCTGCACCTGGAGGCCCTGCAAGGCCAGGTGTCCCCATCTGCTCTGGGCATCCCTCAGTGCAGCCCTGGGATGGGCTTGCACCTCAAAGGTCCTTTGCTGAGCAGGCCAGCGCGGGGCCAAGTCACACACTGGACCCACTCCTGCAGCTGCCTGCTTGCTGACCAGCACAGGAGACTGCTTCGTCTGCAGTCCCTCCTCTGCCCATCCAGCATGGAGGGGTGGTAGGCTGGTTCCCAGGAGGCTCCGAGGAGCATCTGCCCAGGCTCCCCGCTCTGGGGTGCTGCTGCTCGGTGCTCTTCTGCTCACAGATGTGTCCCTCCACGCCCACCTCCAGGGTCACCTGGCTTCTCCCAGCTTCCCCGTCTGTAAGGACACCAATCTTCTGGGGCCAGGGCCCCTATTCCAGCATGACCTCGCTGCCCCAGCTTCACGTGCAGCCACCCCAGCCACCAACACAGCCACACCCTAGCCACTTGGCCTGGACCTCATCCTACAGCTTGGGCACGATTCACCCTGTGAGGGGGCACCGGATGGAGACACCCTCTGGAAGTGGGTAGAGGAGTGGGCTGGAAATTAACCGGGCAGCAGAGATTCCCCGAGCGAGCCTCAGGAGTTGGCGCTTCCCGTTCCCCCTGCAGGGGCCACCGCAGGACCTGGGCTATGGGGGGACCCTGGAGTAGGCACCTTCAAGTGAGAGCTCCTTGCAAGAGTGTAGCCGCCTTCAGGGTGACCTCGTAACAGAAAAGACAACAGAACCATGGCTTTTCTGGAGTGACAAGATGTTAGCCTGTTTCGCATGGCCCCCAATTTAACCCAGTCTGCTTTGTGCAGCACACAAAGAGGAACTGGGGCAATAGTGGAAAGCTGGTGTAGAAGCAGTCCAGCCAGCGGCTAGAACCATGGCTCAGCAGTAGAGCGCATGCCTGGCATGCACAAGGATCTGGGTTCGAATCCCAGCACCATATACAGAACTAAGTGTTGGAGAAACAAAGGCCAGATGAAAAAAATAATGATAATAATTGATTCTTTCTCTCCCTTTCTCTTTATTTGTTTTTAAAGAGAGAGAGAGAGAGAGAGAGAGAATCAATTTTACTTAATTTTTCATGTGGCTTTCGTTGCTCTGAGACTTCGGTATGTATGTTCGTGGTGCTGGGGTTTGAATTCAGGCAAGCACCGTAACCACTGAACCACCATTCCAGCCCTCTCTCCCTCTCTTTCTGTGAGGAGCCTGAAGCCACCTGCTAAGTGCTGCCCAGCAAGACCTGCTGGATAGGGGATCAGGTGCAGGGAGAGAGCGAGGAGAACCCAGTGGGCTTCCCGAGGCGAGAGGCCGTTGCTGAGACCACCCTCCTGCCTTCATAGGCATCTGGCCTCCAGAAAGAACTGTGGAGGTGGGAGAGACGTGTCTAGGTGGCCGGTCTCATTGCCCACCTGTGGTTTTCTATGCTCTCTGCCTCTTCTTTCTCTATGTATAGATACACCCCTGGATACTGGGATTCTAAAGGATTCTGTTTAGAAAAATAACCAGTCACAAAATCCACAAGAAACTCCCACAGTCTCCTCTTAAGGTGGGCTGGAGGAGCCCTGGGCTTCACTCAGGGTCCCTGGTCTTCTTACTGGTTGGCCTGAGAACTCGCCAGCCTGAGAAGGAGCATCGATAAAATAATCAGATTTGCAACATCTCCTGAGCTCAAAGAAGGGCAAAAGAAGCCAGATGTTTTTCCTAAAAGAAGGAAAAATGTTGATGATGCTGGTATATTTTCAAAACCTTCTCAAAATGAGTTTTGTTAGAGAAAATTATATTCCTGCATTCCCTATTTTATGTTTCATAAGACAATGCATAAAATTCTACAGATTATTCTAAAGGTTTTCCAGAGAATATGTGAGATAATTGCTTTTCTCCCACAAGCTCTCACCGCCTTCTTCCTTTTGTGACTAAGCAGAGGGGACACAGCAGTCTTAAACATTGTCACCATCACGAAGAGGGTTTGGGAGAAGAATACAGACTATATATTGGATTAATGTTTCAGTTTTAAAATTATTTACACGTGGAAATTTCCTAGAAGTCTTCCTTTTTTCTTGTACAAAACAGAAACATGGGTCTGAAATAGGGCACAGCAGCCCTGCTCCCCCGGCTCACATCTGGAAAAAAATCACCTTGTCCTTTGCAACTTGATTTCTCTTGGAATCGAATCGTAGCTGAAAGCAGGCTAGGGCATGCTGTTTATTAGCAGCAGGACCCTGCTCCCAGGAAGCAGAACTGGCCGGCCCTTGGGTGAGGCCAAGGAGGGGCCCTCTGTTCCCTGGGACTTGCATGCTGCCCACCCACTCCCCCTGTGGGCTCCGCGCTTAATCTGCGCAGGGCTGGCTCATCTTTCAAACACCTGTCTCAGTCAGCTCTCCACAGTGCCTTTTGCTTTAAAGGGAGGGAGGACATTTCCCTGTCAGAACCGCAGGGACTTTCATGACCCCAAAGCTCTGAATCACATTGTCCAAAGCTGTGATTGATTTATGAATTTTAGGCTTTTCTTTGATGTTGCTCTGCCTGGACAGATTCTGTAAGAATCGTCCCACATACATGAGCAGAAACACAGCGTCCTGATTTGAAGCTGAAAGTGCGTTCCCAAGAGACCTCCATGAAACAGCTGAGCCCACTGCCAGCTCCTCCTCCCTGCTCAGTGGGACCCAACGTCCTCGCTCTGCTTGGCAGTTCCCTGAAGGTCAGTGGGACCTGACACCGCTCTGCTCTTGGCAGTCTGGGGGATTCTGCACTCGTGTGTCCTGGTACTTCTCCCTGAGTTGGCCAGTGCCACCTGGAGGTGTTCGGACCACCCAAATGGGGATCTGAGTGAACCACACTGGGGGAAGCACCTGAGCCCGGGGGTTCACTGGCAGCTTTTCTTACTTTCTTGAAACTTTTTCTTACAAATTCTAAGAGTCTGGGGGACAGAGACCCAGCAGGGTGTCACAGTGGTGCTTCATTTCTTGAACCAGGGGCCTTCCCATCTGTTTCTCAGCTCTTTCTTGAACGCTCCTTGGGCCTCGCCCAGACTGGCTGCCAAGAAGATTCTCCCTTCCCACCAGTTTCCTCCCTGATTTCTCAGAGGCTTCCAGGCACAGTCCCCCAGAGGCACTGTGAGGAGCCTGCTGCCTCACTGAAGGAGGCCACAGGTGGCTGGACGGTGGGCGGGGTGTCAGAGTGTCTGCAGCCCCTGTGGCCCGCCACTGGTGTGCGCTCTAGCCCTGCCCGCATTCTTCTGGTTGGTTCCCACGACAGGGCCAGGGAGGTCAGAGTGGCCAGGACAAAGGAGACCCCCTGCTGCAGAGCTTTGCTGTCAGCCCATCAGTGCCTGAATGCACCTTTCATCCAGGATCCACAGGGTTAAGAAGAGACCCATGTTACAGTGGACAAGATTGGAGGAGCTGAGGGGGCTCCTAGATCATGGCGTCCAAGTCACCTGCTAAAAATAGATCCACTCAGCTTCCGCTTTCATCCCTCCCCACATAACGGGGCTGCATCTCCGCAATGGCATGCCGAACAGGCAATCCACGTGTATTTTCATATTGTGTGGCGAGAGGCGAGGAAGGAGCAGGGCGTGGCCTCAGCAGCTCACCTGTAGCCGCTGCCACTCATGTTTCAGGCATGCCACATTTGAGACCAAATGAAACTGCTAGTGTGGAAATAGATGTCACTGTGACATCAGCCCAGCCGGTGGTGAGCATGAATGGGTGTTGATGAAGGAAGGACAGCCTGACGGGACAGAAGCAGAATGTGTCTAGAGGGCCTCCTCCTGGGGCAGACTCCACCAGTGTCCTAACTTCTCTGTTCTGAAGCCAGCAAACGAATTAATCTAGTGCACGTTTCTGCTGATGATGGACCCCATCCCCCCAAATAATCCAGTCTAACTTCCTTTTAGCCAGCATTGCCTTCTGTACGAGGGATTTCCTGAGGATTTTAGGTGGTATTTTAAGGGAAATGGGAAAAGGTGACATCTGTAAAAAGAGGAGGTAATGGGCATAATGTGTGCATGTGTGTGTGCTCGTGTGTGCTGTGTCTGTGAGCACACCCCTGTGTGTATCTGTGAGTGTCCTTGGATGCATGTCCGGGCATCCACGTGTGCTTGTGCCTGTGCGTGAGTGGCTTGCTTGTGTGTACATGTGTGCTGGTGTGTATGTGTGCATATGAGTGGGGCTTTTGTGTGCATTGCATGCACATGCATGACTAAATGTCTTGTGTGAGTGTGCATGCGCACGTCTGTGTTGTCTCCTTGCACGTGGGTTGCTTAGCAGGTTCGCATGTGTGTTTGCGTGCATGTGTGTGTGTGAGTTCTGCTCATCTGTGTGTGCCTGTGTGTGTTTGCGGTGGTAGCTTATCCCCAGGTGGTATGAAGGTGCTTCCACTCAGGAGTGGAGTACCACTTGGATTTGGAGTGGCCTGAGACATTTTTGGAAGCCCAGGTCCTGGGTGTCCTTAGTGGCTCCATCCGTGGCCGCTTCTGGGAGTGGCCACTTAAAGAGAGTGTCCTGGAACGTGATGCCCTCATTTCTCACAGAGGAGCTTATTGATTATTAACTAAGAATTTGGAGAGCCACATGGCCCTCCCTGGATGACAGTTTGCAAGAAGCCGTCTGCCTGGCCCTGGCAGCCATGGCCGTGGCTCCGCCTGAGCCCAAGCTCTCTTTGTGCTAATACTATTTCCTGCTGCTTTCAAGTGGTGCACTTGTGCCCATGGAACTGCCCGTTCTCTCGGCAGAAAGGGCAGGGAGTGCACCTAGGCTGGGTTCATTTGCATTTTCTGAGAGACAGGAACCTTGCTCAGGTATAAATGTCCCTCACTCTTTCCCAGAGCCGCCACTCCTCTGAGAGCCGACTGCCTCACCTGAGTGACTGGCGTTTGTTCTGGAAGGGCCCTGGCATTTGAAAGACCACGTCAACTCAGAGCAAACAGTGGGTTTGCTCCTGGGAGCACACAGACGTGTTAAGGGTGTGTGGTCAGAAGGGGACCCAAGAGCTAGCCATGCTCTGGGCACAGCCCTGGGACAAATGATGACGGCCACACAGGGCTCCGGCCACCGGTTGGATCCAGGACTGGCCAGGCTCAAGCTGGGCAGCCCCTCCCTCTGTCCCTTTGTCCTGAAGTGGAGGGCGTGGGATGAGGTCCCTTCCCATGGCTGCCCCCACCCTTTGTGATCAGTGAAATCCTCCCTGGTTGCTTAGAGAGGCATATTTTTAGGGGTGAATGCCCAGGGCCCATTTTGGGAGCTGGAGAAAGCAGATCAAAGAAGCCTCCTGCTGTGGGCCCTTCCAGTCTGTCAGTCTGTCAGCCGGTGGCCCCACCTCCCTCTCCTCTCCCTGTGCCTGAGACCAGCCCTGGGATGGAGGCCGTGGAGCCTGAAGGACTACTGGAACAAGGACAGTGTGCACCAAGAGGCACCAGTTCCCCCAGCCGAAGAGCAGCTTACAGATATGGACCGGAGGGAGGGATGGGCAGACATGCTGGGACAGCAGTCCAAGAGCTGACCACCATCCTCTCCTCCCTGGCCAGTCCCCTAGGAGCTGGGGCCAACTGTGGAAGCTGACATCGCCTCTCAGGAGCATCAGTGGGGAGGGGGTCTGGGTGCAACTCTGCAAAGTCACAGCCCTCTGGGGACTGATGACCTGCACACCACATGGGGTCTACACTGCTCCCTTCACCCCCATGTTGACCATAGGAAATGACCCTGGTGCATGCTGCCCACTCCTGAAAGAACCCCCTGGCTCATGCTGGGGCCCACCAGAGCCTGGCGGCACCCCTGCCAGGCCACACTCTGCTTCCCTCCCCACAGACCCGCCCTCTGCCTCCTCAGGCCAGAATACTCTTGGGATGAAATAAATTATGGCCAGAGAGGGAAACTGCCTCATGTGCTTGGGGACAGTGGGCAGGCTCTGGCTTGCAGGGGGACTATGTCACTGGGTCCTCCTGCAGAGAGCTGGGGTCCACCTGCCCAGCCATGCGGGGGATGCACGAATTCTGGACGGAGATTTCCTCCTCTGCCCTGGTGCCCCCTTTGGGTCCGTGTGAATGGCAGGCCCACCCTCAACAGGTCATGCAGGATGGCCTGGCGAGTCTGCCCAGGGACAGCCTCCCTATGCCCCTGGTCAATGCTGTGACCGTGAGAGGGCCTATTCTGCCATGTACACTCCCCCTGTAATGAGAGAGAGCACAGTAAGCACCTACTGACTTCCGTGGGAAGGAAGCGGAGGAAGGAAGTGGAGCAAGCGCATGTCGGGCCTTCTAACAGGAAGGCGCTTGCGAGGCACTGGGTGCTGGGCATGGAGCTGAGGGAAGCTCCATGGGGCATCCTCGGTGAGGCAGAGAACTTCCTGAGGCACCTGCTTGGAAGGTTCTTGGTTCCTAAGACAGCAGCACTTCCAAGGATGGCCAGGAAGGGAAGAGAACTTGGCTCATTACTCAGGGGCTTTTGTGTTACTTACAAATTTTGCAAATAGAATAAATTGTCTTCAAAAGAAAATAAGAACTTTTGTAGCAAAATTTCTCTCCAAATTCCTTTCTTGAAATTTCAGTGTTAGTTGCTTGATCCAAATGAGTAGTAAAATCAGCAGAAAAATCACAGGTAAAGCCCACATAATAAGCCTCCTGCCTGGCTCCGATTGGTCACAGAACTGAGGAAGCTGAGTGTGCTAGGCGTTGTTGGCCAGCAGCACCCTGACCCACCACCTGGCAGGAGACTGCACCCTGGCGTGTGGCTGCTGGGCTTGCAACTCTAGAGCACAGTAGGGCAAAGTCTCTTCCTGGCAAGGAGAAGCTTCCTGATCTCCCCCTGGACTCCAGGCTGACTGGTCTTCAGCAGCTCACTCTTAAGCTTCCTTCTCTAAATCACTAAGACTGCTAATATGCTTCCTCTTTCATTGGAAGAGGGGCAAAGAAAAGTGGGGAGGGGGAGCCACAGCATCCTCACGGCATGTGGAAGAGGGAAGACAGGAGGAAGCAGGGGAGGAGAGGGAGGAGGTGGAAGGAAGGGGTGGAAGGAATTTGTCTTGCAGACCTGGCTGAGCACCAGCACTTTTCCTCTAGCGAGGGGAGAACAGGGGCTGCGTAAGGGGGGATGGAGAACATCTCCCTCCTGAGAAGGAAGCAGGCTGTGGAGAGGAGCTGGGATGTGTGATCAATGGGGGAAAATCAGCAAATTAGGAGGAAGAAATGTTTTCATCAACCCTCCCACCTCTGCCTTCTCGGATAAAATGAAGAGTTTACTCCAATTAGGTGCCACTTTTTATTAACTGGTGCTTTTCGATGATGGGATGGAATACTTCCGTCCATCTTTTAGGGAGGGAAAATATTCACCTTGAATCTCTGGTTCCTTGGCGCTTCATGGTTCTCATCAGCACATGCATGAAAATCAGTAGTGGCTCCCTGACTCTTTCCCAGATCAGAAATGCTCTGTGTCCAGCCTTCTTAGCGGACAGACGCGGCTGTGCAGAGATCCGCCCCCTCCTCCAGTCCCTGACAGCCCTGGGGAGGGAAATCAGAGCATCAGGATGCCTGGGGTGGGGGTACCCTTTTTGTAGGATTTTTAAAAAGCCATACAGCACACAATTCTGCAGGAGACTGTCCTGATTCTTGCTCAAGTGAGATAATATCCACTTAGGAACAAATCTTGATGGAAAGCCAAGGACCCCCTGCTGGAGTCAGGAAGCCAGAATGTGGCCTCTTCCACCTGCAGTGGCCTGGCGCCTGATGAAGGAGGAGCCACTGGCAGCCAGGCCCACAGGGGACAGAAGGAAGTCCATGAAATTCGAGTGTGCAAGGTGTGCGGAGCCAGAGGACATCTGCTCCAGGTGTCTGGAAGAATCGTGCACGTGAGGCACATCTGTTGAGATGTGGGGACGTGAGCAGTGATAGCCGATGGGCTGCTGTGAGCCCCGCTGTTCAGGAGGAGTTTAAAGATATGGGCTGATCTCCCATTTCACTAAAATAAACCCCTGTGTCCAAGGTCTCTAGGACAGATCCAGAGATTGACAACAAGATATCCAGACTCGTAAAGGAAAAACGTCAGCTGAAGGGGAACTTTGGTAGTTAATCAAGAGGACAGAAAGAAACTAACAGTGCAAACCCAAATGGAGAGGTAATTAAATAGAAGGACCGCAGTCCCCAGCTGAAAGGAGCGCTCATCAAATTGAATTTAGAAATAAAATGACCCAGCTAGACATTAATTACTAAAAATGCACGGTGGAGTCCGTAATAGAGAACCAACTGCTGACATGGGGAATGGTGTGGGGGACTCATCAGGGCACTCTACCAACCAAAGGCCGCTGTGTGTGATTCCATCTGTGCACCTTCAAGAAAACCAAACCCAGGCCAGGAGCTCAAGTGGGGACGGGGACGTGGGGACCCACTGCTGCTGATTGTGGTGGCTGTCACATGCAAGCATTTGTTCACCAAGGGGTTTGGTCTTACATGGCGTGAACCCACCATCCTGACTCACTTTATGGAACCACAAAATGGATGTATTAATGGGAAAACTGGTGGAATCTGAATAAACCCTGGAGTTTTATGAAAAATATGGTTCTGACATGAATTTCTTACTTTTGCTAAATTTGTCATAGTTACAGAAGATCTTAACATTATGAAAGTTTGGTGAAAGATACAGAAATTCTGCTGTCTTTGGAAATCTTTTGTAAATCTAAAATTACTTCAAAATGAAAGTATATAATACATCATATAGCTATGTACTTATGAATAATATACAGAAAATTATAATTCAAATAGCTCTTCCTAAAAGGAAATACTTAAGAATAAATTAAGAAAAAAAAATATATATGATCTGTATGCTAAAACAGCAAAATGCTGCCAAGAGAAATAGAAGACCTAAATAAATGGAAAGACATACCATGTTCATGAATTGGGAGTCGATATAATCAATCTATGAATTCTACAGATTTAATGTGGTTTCAGTAAAAACCTAAGAGGAGTTATTTTATAAATACAGGGAAACTAATTGTAAATTTATATAGAAAGACAAAGAAAATAAATTGTGAAATCACTTTGGGGAAAATCAAAGGGTAAATTTGGAGGAAACACACTGCTCCATTTTTGGCATGCTCTAGAGAGGGAGGAATAATGACAGGGATGTGTCACCGAGGAGGCACCAGAGTCCACGGGCTTGTGGTCATTTGTATAAAGTTACAAACATAGAGCCATGGAGAAAAGAGACTTTTCACTACACCATCCTGGGAAAATTGGACGCTTACATGTAAACATTAAATAAACAATAAGTAAAAGGAGTCTGGACCTAATCCTCAAATCTTATATGAAAATTAACCAAAGTGGAGCTTTGAGAATGAAAAGCAAAGTATAGAGCTGAAGTGTTTCAGAAGAACGCACGGGAGAAGTCTTTGTGACCTGGGCTAGGCAAAAGCATCCTTCAGAGAAGAAAGCACCATTCAGTAGTACTCAACTGAGTGTAAGAACCCCTGCGCAGTGAGACACACCGCAAGGCAGATTAAAACCAACCCAAGGTTGGTATACACAAGTCACCCGGAGAACTCTGGGAACTGGCAGCGGGAAATCACCCAAAACAAAGATGCAGGGACGGGTCAGCACCTTAGCACAGAAAAGAGGCCCTGCACCACCAGGGAGCGCACAGGAACTGCTGTGAGGTGCTCCTTCGCCCCAGTGTCTGCAATGGGCCATTCCGGCAGGACTCAGGTCAGATGCCACCAAGGAGCCACAGGGACAGTCACACGTATCTGCTGGGACCCGTCACCAGATGGAGCGATCCCCCGGTGTTCACTCTGCATCAGGGGGCTCTCTGCTCCCACGAACATCATCAGTCTCTGGGGACAGTTCTGGTTATTGCCACTGGCAGGGGAGCTGCTGGCATGGGACAGTGCACAGAACAGCTCCCCGCAGAGTCTCGTCTGCTCCAAGTGCCCATGGGCTAGAGCTGCAGAACCCTGCCCTGGAAAGAGGGCACTCACCACAGGAAACCTGTGCGGGTGTGGAACCTGGAGCAGCCCCTGTGTCCTTCCACCCAGGTGAATGGAAGAACAATGTGACACTTGAAGAATCACCACACTGCTGGGCAACATGAGGACGTCCTGGTGATCTGCTGTCACCAGAGTTAATGAAACATCTGTCCCGAGAGTCCCCTTCCAGGAGGTAGTGAGTGGTTCTGCAGGTGTCTCAGCCATAAGAGTCCATGTGCCCAAAACTGGTTGTCTGATTTTTGCTTCCTTCATTTTCTCTCATAGCGGTGAGTCTGCGATGCAGTCTGTGAGAAAGCTCACACGCTTGGCTCGAGGGTGAGAGTAGCTGAACCAAGGGCAGACAACAAACTCAAAGGAAGATCTCCTTGCTGGCCTGCTCTTAGGTGATTCTGCTGTGGCAAAGATGAATGCAGAAAACCGGGCATGGTGTACCGGCATGGCGGCCACACCTGTAACACCAGCAAATTGGGAGGCTGAGTCAGGAGGATGACAAGTTCAAGGCCAGCCTCAGCAACTTAGTGAGGCCCTAAGCATGCTGTGGGGTGGGCAGCAGCTCTGGCTCTTGGGGAGGAGGCTGAGGGCAGGGCGGTCTCCCTGTGTGGTCCCTGCATTGTGCAACAGCCCAGGAAGAGAGCCAATCTTCACTTCAGCCCAAGACATCCAGTGAAGTCCAGACCCTGGGCGGTTGGGGCTGGCTAGGAAGAAAGCACTGCTCCCAGGGCCTCGCAGGGGCCCCGGTGAGGGAGCTGCAGACTGGCGCTTGGAGCAGCTTGAAAAGTGCATTTGCTCCCAAGTCCTGGCAGAAGGGAACTGGAAACTTTGTCTTGCTTTTCAATTATTGAGACCCTTGTCCCCTAAAAAGTAGTATTATGGGTTGAACTGTGACCCCTCAAAAAGAGGATCAAGACCTAGCATTCCACCTCTCATACTCAGTGACCATGTCTGGAAATAGAGTCGTCACAGTATCACTAGGCGGGCTAAGGTGAGGTTGTCCTGGGGCTGAGTGGCCCTGATCCATGGTGACTGTGTGGGGAGCCAATCAGGAGAAGGATGAGTGCTGACGGCTGGAAACTGGGCCCCTCCTCATCCGGGGACCCCTTCCCTCCCAGCCAGGGAAATGAGGCAACCACACGCAGCTGATGACAGCCCAGAATCCGTTTATTATTAAGGCACACAGGTTTTTATATAGGGAGGAGGGGAGACAGCCAAGGAATCAATAATTCTTCTAAGGGAGTTGCCAGGGGTTATGCAGATTTTGAGTACAGACAAACAACTAGGTAGGAAACAGCCTGTGATTAGCACATTCCAACCCATCCTAACTCTTTGCATAAGAATTAGAAAGCCTAGCAGCCCTTCCTGAAGGAACTTGTGGAAATAGTAACAAGATCACTCTAGGGCAGCTGTTGAAACGGAGTGAAGGGCAGACCCAACAGACTGCACACAGACGCAGGAACAGAAAGGGGGGCCGCATGGAGAAAGGCCATGTGACCACAAGCCAGGACTCCAGGAGCTCCCACAGGCCAGGAATGGCCCCACGAGGACACCTGCCCACCCCTTGCTCTCTGATCTCTGGCCCTCCAGGCTGAGAGAGAAGAGAGTCGGTCACCCCAGGCTGGGTGCTGTGACGGTGGCCACTGGTCAGCTGTCTCCCTCCCATTGTCTACAGTCTCCTCGGCCTCTCCCAGCCTGAGTCCATCTATACCACACACTCTCCCCAGGCTGGCTGCCTTGCTCCCGTCCCCTGACTACCGGGCTGCTGGGAGTCTCACGGGAAAGCAGGAGCAGAGGCCTTGACTGGTGAGACTGCTCCTGTGGGTGGCCTTCCACAGGTCCACGGCCCTCCCCAATGCCCCCAACCAAGTCAGGTGGTGAGGCTAAGAGCTGAGGCTGCTGCTTCCTGCTTCCTCCAGCAGGGCGAGCTCTCCCAGAGTGGGAGGCCTTGGGCAGTAAACCTCTGTGACTTCAGGGAACAAAACCAAGGTACGTGCCATTCACTTGGTGCATGATCCACGTAACCATGACCCGAGTTACTGTCACCTTGTGATGAGCATCCCACGCACATTGAGCTGTGGAGTTAAACCATCGGCTGGCAAAGTCCTGCCAGCAGAAGTGGCCCTGAGTGGGAGGTCAGAATTGAAAGGGAGGTGCGAAGGATCCTGTCCCCAAAGTCCATGAGTGAATATGTAACAGGTAATAAGGAAGAGCCAGATGGCAGCACCTGCCAGACTCCAAGAACCTAGCAAAGTCTCTCCAGTCCCTCGGACCTCAGTAACCTCCAGCGTTAAGAGTTAATGAACTGCCTTCATGGGGGTAGCCCGGTGTTGCTGCTGGAACCTGGGACGATGTGGGCCTCCAAGAGCCCCTGTCCTCCACACAAACGGCTCCCACCTCACCTGGCCGCCGAGAGCTCCTGTCCTCTCTCCATGAACTTGGGCATGTTGGTGCTTTCGTGTCCCAAGGTCCTGGATAATCCTTACCTTCTGAGATGGGGAATATCCTGTGTGGCTGTGGTGGCTAACGTGACACACTTGCAGATGCCCTGCATGAAGGCAGACATGCTCTGGCCTGCACAGTACTGTGTCCCCTTGTCTAGGGGACACATTCAAAGACCCTTGATGGAGGCACCAAGCTAGGAGCTCGCCCTCTCTAGGGGAGAGCTCTCAGCAGGTTTCCCCATGCACACGGCCGATGTTGGAGCTTTGCTAATAAGTGGGCAGTCAGACGTGAGCAAGGCAGTCTTAATAAGATGGGTAGTAGAGTCCTGCGGATGCGGCTGCCTCTCCAAACGCCTTGCGGCCTCCGCTTTGCACCCAGGGCACCAGGCCGTGCGCTCCCTGGCCATCTGAATCAGCATCCTTCCCTCTCTTGTGTCTGCGGTCCTCTAGTAAGTGAAACGAGGGTCACTGGAACTCCAACACGGGTCAGTCCTGTAACCCAGATGGCCACAAGGGACCTATGCAGCAAGGGCACACGGCACACAGGAGGGCTGGCGTCCTAGGTAGCACTCAGCAGAGCCGGGTGAGAGCTTATAGTGCAACTCAGTTTAAAACCTAGGCGTTTTAATTTCTGGACACAGCCAGTGGAAGGAAGCTAAAGGTGGAAAAGGAAGATTCACGTCAGGGTGACCACCCGATGAGGCCAGTGGCTAGAAGCTGTTCACAGGCCCGCTGTGGGGCCTCAGCCGCAGCCCGGCTTGGGAGGGACCATGCTCCAGTCATTTGGTGTCCCCAGTGTGGAGACCTGTAACCTCCCTTGTAGCGGCAGACAGGAGGCCACCGGTGTGGAGGACATCAGCGCCCGGCAGAGCTGGAGCAGGCTGGCTTCCCGTTGCCCTCGCACGAGATCACCACCTCTATGAGTGATCTTCTCCATCACTATGCATGAAAACCAAGCCAGGCTTCAAAATAGCCCAATTTTGAGAAGGACCGAAAGAGAGAGACAGACACAGGACAGAGATTTTACTGAAATATCTCAACTTCACCCCAGGGCCAGCACTTTGACGATGGCACAGCCCACACTCAAGACTACGTCCATAAAGCTCCAAGGCCTTTCTCAGCTAAATGAGCTGGTGACATGTGAAATCCAATTAAGGGGCAATTTATCCATCCGCAGCTTTCCACGTTACATTCGAACAATGATCAGTCCACAAGCCACATGTGTTGACTACAGTTTGCATGAAAGTTTCCCCCGTTTGGGATATGCGACTAATTATTGTAATCATCTTCTGCTAATATGCAGGCCTGGCCCATTGTGTCCTGCAACTGCGATAGGGAGCTGGCGTGAAGTCACAGGAAATCAGTGACACAGACGAGCCGTGTGAGTATAGCAGACACTCCACTTCTGACACTGCTTTCAACCTGAAATCTGCTGTGCTGCTTCCCCTAGAGAGCTTTGGAAATAGTTGCACCTAAGTGTGTTGCGTACACAGGGTGCTCTGGCCGGGGCAAAGGCAGGCAGTGATGGACAGGCCTCTTCTCCAGGCCACTCCTGGGTGAAAATTTGTCTGCCCCCTTTCTCCACAGGGCCTCTCCCTCTCTCCAGGAGCAGCCATGTCCCTGGTGGTAAAGACAGCCATGCACGATGCTGCGCTAGGCTATATGGGGCTTGCTGAAGTCCCCGCCCCTCTGTGAGGCAGACACCAGTATTTTGCAGATGACCAAATGCAATTTAGTGGAAGCACAGAGAGAAGCATATGTGTTCCGGTCTGAACAGGCGATTACTGCCCTTAGCTTCAGTTTTTCTCTTGTGACTCTTCCTGAAACCCGGAGGAGAATTTTCCTGCAGTGAGAAGCAGCAGCTCACAGCCCTGGTCTGGTTTGCACTTGAATTTCTTGGTTTGAGGATTGGGCCCCTAGCTGCATGTGCAGAGCTCTGAGGGTCCCAGGATGGGGAAACCCACCTCTGCAGCCAGAACTGGCTTCTGGCACTTTCTGGGCCTTGTTTTTCTCAGGAACCCCATTTTCCTTTGTGAGTTAAAGTCACACGCTGCAGTCTCGAGGCCGTGCCCCTTCCCCGGGCCCTCACTGTGCATGCCCTTCCCCTCAAGAGTTCTCCTGCAGTCAGACCCTTCAAGAGTCCCTTGACCATGTGGGGTGGGCAATGTGCTATCCCAAGCAGCAGCCTGGGCAGGCTGTGGGCTTTAGGGTTCAGTTTCGGAACGAGGTTCCACCTGCCTCCGTGTGCCCCTGTCTCCTGGGTTCTGGTTCTCTTCTGGATGGGCTGAGCTCTGGCTGCTGTGGGTAACTGACCAGAGCCCATGCAGCCCTGGGACTTGGCCTGGGAGGAGGACTTCATGTGCACAAAGGAGAGAACGAGGGGGTGGCCTCGTCATTTACACCCCCTTTCATCCCTGTGCTACAGAGACTGCCATCCTGGAAGTTATGATTCAAATTTGTCTCATAGTGTGACAATCAGAAACAGTGAGGGACACTAGAAGAACCCAAGGCGTGCTCTGTGACACTCTTTGAAACCTTGGGCTGGGGGGATAGAGAGGTCGCTCAGTGGTAGGAGCACTTTCCTGACATACTTGAGGACCCAGGTTTGAACCCCAGCACTACACACACAACTAAGTGTCAGAGCAACAAATGCCAGATGGAAAGATAAATAATATTGATTCTCTGTGTGTGTGTCCCTCTCTCTATTAATAAATAAATAAAATGTGGGCTGGGCCTCTGCCTTACGCCTGCCCTCCTCTCGTCTCAGAGGACCTTTTCCTGGCCGGCATGGTTCTGCCAAGTGTTCTAAAAGGTGAGGAATGAGGCAGACGGGGCAAGGACCCAGGATGAGCTGAAAGGAAGAAAGCTGCTCCAGAGGGGCTGCAGTCTGCTGCTGGGTGGAGGAGGGACGAGTGGAGGGGAGGTGGGGGGGGCAGTGCGGGCATGGCGGCTCAGTCTGGCTTGCAGGCGACTTCCAGGCCAGCCCACGCCAGTGCCCTTGGCCCTGACCAGCCTGAGCCTCAGTTCCTCCGTTGGTGGGAGAGGCAGGCGTGGAAGAGGTAAACTGAGAGCATCCACACTCTGAAGTTCTGAGTAACAAGCGGGGTCAGAAGGTGTCAATGGCATTCTGAGCTCTTCCTTTAAAGTGCTGTAAAGTGTCGTTCTCCTGGGCTACACAATGTTTTACCAACTCCTGCCGCCCCGGCTTAGCTGATCACTTTTTCCTTGATGGGCTTGTCTTGGCGAATGGCTCAGGTGGCAGAGACGCAGGCTGAATTCCTAAATACTGCAGCTAGCTGGGCTAGACCAGCAATCCCGTCTTGGGGTTCCAGGCAGAAGGTAACTCAGCAGTCTCCCTACTTGTCCGCTGGCCAATGCCCGACAGCAGCGATAGCTGTTACGGCCGCCATGTTCCAGGGAAGAAGAATGAAGCTGAGCAAGCAGCCGGTTCCAGGCCAGAAGGAAAGGGAGGTGTGGAACTGAAACCCCTGGACTGAGTGGACCCAGAAGATCAAGTCCACTTCAGAGCAGCTGGGAAGGGTCAAGCACAGCCCCCACTCCTGGGCGTGTCCTGAAAATCAAAGTTGACATCTGAAGGCTATCTGCTGGGCAGACAGGGGAGCCCCCAAGAGCCCAGAGCTGAGGCTGTCAGACCGGCCATGGTGAGGTCCAGTGGGAGAGCTCAGCAGGAGAGCCGCAGGTCTCACCCTCTGCCACCCCTTTTGTTGTGTGTGCCCCCTCTCCTGAGCTCTGGTGTGAGCCCTCCCACACTCCCTCCCTGAGGAATGGAAAGGTCTTTAAGAAAAAGTTCTCTTCAGCATTTTTTCTCTTGATAATTTTATTCTCCTTTTTTAAAAATGTGGAAATTTTGGATTCAAATAAGAATTAAACCTTTCTCAAAAAGAAATCAATAAAACACCTAAATATATTGGTATATAAACTGGATTTTTAAAATAAAATTTTTGTTATGTAAAGAATGATTTTATAAATAACCTGATTATTAGTGGAAACCCTTTGTAGTATAAATGTAAAATTCTTCCAACTCCTTTTTGGGGGAAAAACATATGTCTTAAATTAGCAAATGAAAACATCGCGTCCAGGGATATTGTTTCCCAAATATGCCTGAAGTCTGTCATAATCTGTTTTCCCGGAACAATGTAAAAGTGGCTCCAAGTCCCACTTCACTATCAGTTACCACACAAAGGTTATCTGTGCATTATATTCAATATAGAATTTTCGAATTTTGAAACATTTTATTATTACAGTAATAGCTAGTGCTGTTTCTAACAGACACCCTGTCAGAAGGTTTAAAAAATGTATGCTTCGGTTCATGCAAAAAAAAAACAAAGGTCAAAACTTTTAAAATGTCACTTCTTGTGCAGTTTTGCATAGAAAATACACGGGAGCAGTGGGAGGCCTCCTGCCCATTGAAAGGGCTGCAGGGAAAGAATGTCTGTCCCCGCTGCTGAGTTTCCACTTTCCCTGCAGCTGCAGGCTGGCAGAAAGGCGCGGTGGGAGCCCATTGTTGCCCAGCTGGGTAATAGTTTTCTTATTTTACATCAGCAACTGAGGGGGTTGGGGTGTCTCGCAAAGTGCCTGAAAAAAATATCTGTCTCCTGTAAATAGATCACTTTCTCCCTCCTCCACGAGAAGCAGGGATCTATAAATTGCGAGCTTCATTTGGACCTAGCCGCGTAATTAAACACCACAAACAAAAGGCAGGGTGAATGGGGAGTCGGAACAGGGCGATCCCAGGGCCCGCAGACTAGGTAACGATGCTTCCTTTCACCTGCCATCGGCCGATTATTCCTTCCCTCTCTGGAAGGTCACCTGCCATGTGGGTAAAGAACGTGAAACTAGAATTTCAGCTCCCAGCGTCTGCGGCGGGCTCGGGGCAGCAGGTCCGACGGGCCTTTGTTCGCGGCGCTGGCGCGTGGGTGAGCGGGGTTGGCATGGAGTGTCTTCCGGCCCAGCTTGGGCAGGCCCGGACCTCGGGCTTGCTTTGTGTTGAGCACTGCAGTGTCCATCGGGTTCTGCTGCCATGGAAACTCCTGAAAGGTGAAAAGCCGCTGACCTTTCGCCATTGCAGGGCAGGAGCCCCTCCTCCAGGGAGGGGACAGAGGTGGGTGCAGGAAACCGCAAGGGAGACTCCATAAAACCAGCTCACCTGCACCTGGAGCTTCCAACACAGTCCACTCTTCTGTGCAGCAAAGGAAGAAGTCATGCGGGAGAAACTAGTTTCACAGTGACTGAACACAGTGGCTGTTACTGAGCTCCATGTTCCCATGGGTCCCCTGGCTCTCTGGGGAACCCAGGGAGTGGTGGTCTTTCCCAAAACCAGCAGTGATTGCGACCTGAGTGCGATCAGCCAGCCAGGAGGTGCTCCGTGCGGGATGGCTTCTCTTTTCAACACAGAGTTGGAGCTGACCCCTGGCACACCCTTCCCTAGCATGCACAAGGCCCTGGGTTCCATCCCCTAACCCCGGCACAAGAAGTTGAAATGCTAAATGAATGAGATCTCATATTGCTTCTTGGATCAACCTGACGGAAGTTCAAGTTTCAGGCACTGTCTTGGAGAGCAGGAGTGAAGACGGCACCCAGCAGGTCCCGGGACAGAGTGCAGCATGGCTTGCTGAGCAGGCACTTAGCTCAGCCTTCCAGCACCGGGTGCTCGGGAGCCTGAGAGGACTATGCGCTGGGACCACTGAGGTCAGGTGCTGTGCCGTCCATTCTGGGCGGTGTCTGCCACGTGAGAAGCTTGGCTTCACTCTTCATGCAGGAGTCCAGCCAGATGAGGAGCAGCTGCTGCGGAGGAAGAGGTAAGAGCAGACCACTGTCCATGTGGGTGAGGACAGAGCCACAGGAGCAGAGGGCCTCTGGGTGACGGGCCTGGGAGAAGCAGGCCTCGAGAGATGCTTCCAGGAGGTAGTGGCTGCAGCAGTGAGTGGGCTGCGACTGCTCACCCCCAGAGGATGGAGGCTCTAAGGCTAACATGCCCATCCTCCAGAGGTCTGCCACTGAGATTTGCACACTTTGCTGGAGAACCTTCCCACAGGACCGGGTGCAAAGTAGGCCTGGAGGAGGAGGAGCAGGACTGGCTGCAGTCAGCCAGAGCAAGGTGAGAGGGCGAGCACTGGCTTAGCACGCACATGGACTCCACAGATGGGGCCTGCTCCGAGTGCCAGGGCTCAAGGTGGGGACGAGGGAAGGCTTCAGTGACAGGCAAGTGGATGCTCGTCATGGGGGAGGGGGAGGGCAGGACCCCACATGGCAGAGGTCCAGTGCCCGTGAAGGATGGCCCACACTCTGCTACAGACTTGCCCAGATTCCCAGAACTTCCCTGGATCAGCCTCTGAGTTCCGCCTCTGGAGATCCCTTCAGCTGGGCATTGGACCTCGAAATCCTCCAGCCTGAGTGACCCTGGCCCCAGACAGAAGCCCAGTGCTGCACGTCCCAGCCCTGTCCAGGCAGCGTCCTGCAAGGGGAGACGTCCCAAAGAACAGGAGCCAGAAACCCCAGCACAGCGTGGCCCCCTAGGGAAACCTCGCCTCTACTCGTCCTGTCCACGCCCAAGCCGGACACTTCACATCAGCCAGCTACCAGTGCTTTGGAAGTTCTTGATAGGTGCAAGGTTTGTATTTACACTGCGGGGGCAGCCTCGTCCCTTAGAAGCTTGCCTCATGAGGTAGCAATGAAAATACCTGTAACGAAGTTTGTTAATAAAGCCAAGCATCACAGACCGCAAGGATGCTCAGAGCAAAGGGCCAGCCCAAGGGCCAGCTGGACAGTCTAGCCGTCATCCACAGGAAGCCACGTGCTGCTGGCTCCCTGCTTGTGGGTACCATGCTGGTGCACACCTTCAGGCTCAAGGCCAGGTATGTGCGTGTTCAGACTGGACAGGAAGAGGCTTCGTAAATGCTCAAGGGAGAATCCAGTTGGCACCAGAGAGATCAAGATTACACCAGTACGCAGGTCACTGCACGATGACGAATGGTGGCTACTTTTTAGTTTGCAGTGACGTGGTGCTGAATTATCTTTATGAACAATGAGTCTGGACCTGTGGCTCCAGTGAGAACAGCAGGGACGGAATGAACCTGTGTCTGCCCTCTGCCTGTTGCAGCTGCAGAAAGGAGCATAGCAAGTAAAAGAAAAAATAGCAGCGGCTTTGCAGCAGAGCTAACTCCAAACCAAAAAAGATAGCGTGGGGCTGGAGGTTATAGCGCTTGCCTGGCACACTTGAGGACGCACGTACCCAACCAAGCAACAACAAAAGCCACGTGAAAAACGACACAAAATTGATTCTCTTGTTTTCTCTCACTGTCCCTCTTTTAAAAAAATAAAATAAAAAGAGAGAGAGAGAAGGGGCATGTTTCAAAGGGAATTTTTTTTCTTTTTTAGAGAAAGGGTCAGTGAGAGAGAGAAAGAGAAAATCAATTTTATTTAGTTTTTCACGTGGTGCTGTGTATGTGGTGCTGGGGTCTGAACCCATGACCTTGCACATGCCAGGCAAGCACCGTAACTGCTGAGCCATCGCTCCAGCCTCCAACCCTGGGAATTTTTTTAAGAGAAAAAGAGGGAGAGAGTGAGAGAGTGAAAGAGAGAGAGAGACAGAAAGAAAGAATTAACTTTATTTATTATTCCATCTGGACTTTGTTTCTCTGACACTTGGTTGTATATACAGTGCTGGGGTTTGAACCCAGGTCCTTGCGCATGCCAGACAAGTGCTCCAACTGCTGAGCCACCACTCCAGCCCTCAAAGAGAAATGTTTTGAATTAAAAATGCTAAACCATCTTAGCCAGAACTGAGAGGGGACAGAGCAGAGATTCCAAGCTTTTTATCTCATTTGCTTTATATGAAGAGAAGAGGAGGGCACTGAGCACACTGGGTTCTGGGTTTCATCCAACAGGGAAAGTGTGTCTGAGTTATGAAAGTAGGAATGGGAGCAGATCCATTGGCTGGGCGGAAAAGCGCAGGATTCCAAGTTGACAGAGGAAACAGAAATAACTGTTAGCTAGATCACACCGTCCGGAATGAGGAAATGGGTAAAAAAGACAGAAATGTATATTATGTTAAAGTCATAAGGGAAGACTGAGGGATAAAATCCAGTGTATCCATTATTACACTAAATGTGAATGAGATAGATTTTCCTGTTAAACTCAGAGATTTTCAAACTGTTTTAAAAATTCTCATGTTGTTTTTTAAAATATCCTTCTAACAGAGTGATAAAGAAAGCTAAAAATAGCAGCTGAAGCAGTGACTAAGTAGCTAGAGTGCTTGTCTGGTATGTGCAAGGACCCAGGTTCGAACTCCATCACCACATACACAATTAAGTGTCAGAGAAACAAAGGCCAGATGAAAAAATAGATAAAATTTATTCTCTTTCTCTCTCTTCTAATCGCACGTGCTCTCCCTCTCTCTCTCTTTCTCTCTCTCTCTCAGAAGAAAGGAAGAAAGCTAAAAATTAAGGAATGAGCAACAAATATTATATATGAAAATGGAAAGAAAAGTGATGGCACTAATCCCAGACAATGAAGAGTTTAGGGAAAATAGCCCCAAATAGACAAAGCAGGCAGGATTTAGTCATAAAATCACAATTTGCTATGATGATCCGTTAACCCGAATGTACCAATCAGCATAGTGACTAAATATAAACAGCAGTGACAAAAATAAAACAACAAAGTGACGTGATGACAGCTTCCGTTCTGATGAAATTAAGGTATGGCATCAGACAATGTCAACGAACGAATGTCAACCTACGCAATTTGTGAAGTTCATGAGGGCCCTCGTGTATGTTCAATGTCCAATCAATAGTTAGAACTTTATGAAATGCAATTTCTACCCTGCAGGCCCAATTCAGATTGTAGGAGAGGATTCAAGAGCCACCTTGGGCTTTTCAGTTCCTAATACTAACAGAGGCCCGCCACAACTGGGCAGCCATCCCATGGGAGGCTCACTCCCTGGTACGGACTGGAAACCCTCTAACCACCTGCCCAGGGTCCTTGGTCTCCCTCAGGAGAACTGGGACCATCACCAGCCACACTCGTGTGTGCACGCTTTGTCCTCAGTACATGTTACCTTGTGCATGCGTAGTCATGTTTGTGAGAAGTTTTATGGAAATGAAATCCCATTTTCCAGCTGACTAATTTACTGTTTAAAATCTGTTTTGTTTCTGCCTTGATTGATTCTCAATTGACAGTGGGTCTTACACTTTAGCTTTGAGTTTTTCTTCGCTCAGCCTTTCTAGTGAAGCATGAATGATCACTAAACAGGTGATTAGCTGCACTTGGAGACAACCGCCTTTTAGCCGACTTCCAGTGAATCCTCTGTGCAGGACCCTTTTGTTAAGTGAAGGCTGACTGCAGAAGTGATAGTAACCCCATAATTTATCTGCTGAGGAAGTGTGGAGGCTGTCTCTGCTTGGTAGTATCTCAGCACTCCTCTGGTAACTATACCCTGGGTGGTGAAAGCTGGGTAAAATCGCCCATTCCCAGCCCACGCGGTGCCAGGGCTGGTCCCAGGCCCAGCTTCAGGAAGAAAGGACACGGCCAGGCCCAGAGGTGACACCAAAGGAGCACAGCCCTGCTGAGCGTCCACAGTGGCCCCTCACCCCTCCAGCACCTCAGACGCCATGAGACTGCTGTGACTTTGGAAATCATTCTGCTCCCACGGAGCTGAGGCACAGAGGATTGAGAGGCAGAGCCATGGGCTCCAGCTCATTAGCACAGGAAGTCAAAGGCCCAGGCAGCCCAGCAGAAATAGGTAGAGGAGCCTGACTGGTGATTGTTGAGGGCTGAGCTGCCTGGCCTGTAGTCTGCCCACCATGACATTCTTAGGCTCCGTGAACCAGAGGGTTTTCATCTATCCTGGCCCAGCTTGGGCCTTCTTCTTCCTGCAACCCTGAATGCTTCCAGTGCAGGGCTCCACTTGCACACCTGGGGCACTGCTGGCCCAAGTGTGCTGCTCCCTGGGCTCTGGTAAGCTTCCTTTCAGTTCCTCAGGACTCAGTGGCCCCAAGGCTGCTCCTTCCACTGGGGGTTTCTGCTAAGAAGAAGAATGTTCCAAAGTCAGCTCTGGGAGCACCCTTCAGTGCCCAGATGTGCATCCCATGGACGGGAGTCCCGGGAGGAGCCCACATCAGCACGAGGACAGGCTCTGCACGTGGTGGCACTGGGAGCCCAAGCTGGCCAGGCCTTCTAGGGATGGCCTGGAACATGCACATGGACATACAGCATTTCTCAAGGAGTCAGGCCCCATGAGGCTTCTGACCTAGGCTGCTTTGCTCTCTGCTTGTTGCAGCACTACGGCACAGAAGTGGCATTGAATTTCGTCCCCAATGAGCAGTGGACAGTGCACTTATCACCCCTGACCTGCTCCCCAGCGAAAAGGTGGATTCAGGTCCCATAGGATGTCTGAGATCCCTTTCCCAGCAGAGACAGACTGTGTACACGTACCCACACGATTCTCCATCTCTAACCAATCCCAAAGACCATGGACGGCCCTTGGAAGTCACCCCCTCATGCCTCTCCTCCGAATCTGACCTCCTCTGGCCTCCTCTGTGGCCTCTCCCCATTCCCACCCCTCTATCCCCTGTTAGTTTCAACCCAGCCTCTTCCCTTGTCCTTTGTGGGGGTCGTCCTCTCCTGGAGCCTGGTGACATCTCCAATTCTCCCTCTGTAGGGACGATGTCACAAACCGGCCATGCTTCCCAGGCACCGCCTCTGTGAGGTGCTGTGGTGTCCCTCTCACGTTTGCCGCCGCTCGATTGGTGCAGCAGCCCTAGGTAATTGGAGCTAGCGAACTCCCTTAGCATGTGGGCACTCTGAATCTTGGAGATCCTTAACTCATGCTCAACCATTGAATTCATGGCTCCTCGTCTGCAGTCTATGCAGGGAGAGCCCAGAAGGAGGTATCCCAGTGCCCATCCCGAGGCACAAGGGTGTGCCATGGAGTGACCTCAGGACTCAGGGACTTCCTTGTGACCATCAGCTTTGGAAAAGCCTTTCTGAGGCTTCACAACTGCCGCAGCTGCTGAGTCATGAGCCCTGGGAGCCCAGACAGAGCACAGGGACAGGGACAGGGACCAGGGAGCTGGCAGAGTGGATGGGGCCGGGGGAAGCCAGGCAGTTGTGTTCTCCTTTGTGCTTCTAACCCAGCTTGTCGGAGACAGAGACCCCAGATAAAGGCTGGACTCAGGAGTGTACATCTGGTGGGGCTGATTGAGGGCTCCATCGTCTAGGACCTATCCACTGTGGGTAGGGTACGGCAGAGTTGAGGGACTCAGTGCCCCACTTTCCTAAAAGTCTCCATTCTCTGGTTCCGTTTCCTCCTTTCCTGATCTTATTGCTTTCTGTACAACTGCAAATATACTAGTATTTATACAGAGCATTTCACCAAACTTGTAATTATAGTCATTTCTGGGAGAAGACATTAAGGAGCTATCAATTGTGTATCACATAATTGTGAAATGTTTGACTATTTCTGGTTAGTGTGTACAGCTTGCAGAATCAGAATAATCAATGAGATATCTAAAAAAAAAGAACAGTCCCAGTACTTGGGGACAGTGTGGCAGGTCAGGAAGGGCTGTGTGACCTTCACCCCAGCACAGCTGGGGCATCAGATACCACTTGTCATCCAGTCTGGGACCCTGGCTCCTCTTGGCTCCAATGAGCACAAGTCGGTTTCCTGACATCACCTGAGGCTGCTTCTGGTTCCAAAGTGCCATCTCTGACACTCTGCAGGAGGCTCCTATAGCATGTGGCCCTGGGGATCTCCAGGCCCAGAGCATGGCCGTGCTGCCTAGCCAACCACTAGCCACACACTTACAGGAGATCCAGGGCGAAGACCCCTGTGTGGTGTTTGGGCTCTTATCTTTAGATGATTCTGCGTCCCAGCCCAGCCCCCATGCCTCTCATCACTGAGTGTATACTATTTCTTAACTGCAGATTTTATAACCCCAATAACCTAAGCCAGGTACTAGCTTCCTTCACCTGCAGTGACCCTACTTCCAAATAAGCTTACACCCACAAGTTCAAAGTCTCGGTCAGTAGCTCACTGGCCCTCCACACAGGTCTTGGTGCAGGCCTCATTTGCGTTTGCTCTAAAGGTGTCCCAAGTGTGAAATTGCAGGTGAATTATTCCAATGGCTCTGTCTGGCTGCCTCTCCTCTTCGGAGAGGGTTGCCAATGCCACCTCCCACTGAGATGAGCCTGATGGCTCTGTACTCAGACCCGGGGCTCTCCACCTTTCACATTCGCTCCATTCTTAGGAAATGCGGATGTGACCATTGCCCAAAGTGGAAAACAGCATTTGGACACGGTTCTTGGGAACATCAGAGCCAGCAGCACTTAGAGCAAACTGCTGGAGCTGAAGGACTAAAGTGTTTGCTCCCCAAGTGCTGTTGAGCCGCGTCTCAGAGGAAGGGTGGCCAGGGAAGGCGGGTGGCGCTGGAGCTCTGTTTCCTGCTCACCCTGTCCTTGGTGGTGACCTTGGAGAGCTGCCACTTCCTGTCTCAGCCTAGCAGCGGCTGGCTTCTTCGTCTTGAAGTGCAGGTGGTAGTCACGAGTCTTTGTTTCCCGCAGCTTGGGGTCTGTAACCCTCTCCTTGAGAGACAGTGCCACACAGCTGCGGGGCATTGTTCTTATTCATAACCTCGTCCTGGCATGAGCTCACCCACTTCTCATACTTCATATTAATGCTCTGCTGCAGACAATGTGCTGCAATAGCAGCTTGCCCGACTTCCTCTGTCTTTCCTTTCGGAAGCCAACCTGTGCACAAAGTAGTTAAATTGTCCCAAAACAGAGTGTGTTACTTCCTTCCATGTCAGGGTCTGCCCCTGGCTAAATCTTCTAAACAGAGGAGCCCACCGATCCCTCGTGGTCCAGCCATTTCTTGCCAGCTGTGTTAGTCTGCTTGTCTGCCACGACAACAAGCCACGAGCCACAGGAACTCATTTCCCAGCGCCGCGTCCTGGAGGTCTGAGACGAGCGCCTGCATGGTCACTCTCTGCCTAGGACTCTCTCTGGCTGGTAGATGGCCACTGCTTGCTGCGTCCTCCCACGGCCGACAGACAGAGGGGGCCCTGATTCCACCACGAAGCTTCCACCGTGACCTCACATCCACCTACCTCCCAAGGCCCCATCTCCCAACACTGCCTCATTGGCATCAGTGTGTGAATTTAGGGGTTGTAGGCATTCAGTCCACAGTGCCAGGGGTAGACTACCAGCAAACACCGCTGCCAATCTGCTCAGACTGCTTCTGGCTCACTTGGGTGGGTGCCGCAGGTCTCTGAAGTGGATTCAGAGATGAGAAGGTGTCACTTCATGGGGCCAAGGCCCTGTCCTCGCTACTCCAGCCCCTGGTTGGGGGACTCAGCCAGGGCTGCCTGGCACACCCAATGTGGGCACAGTAGAGAGCACCTGGCCTGGGGCACAGGTGCAGGGAAGGGCAGAGCAAGACTTTGAGAGCCCGGGGCTCGGTGGGGTCAGCAGCATCCTAGACTCCTGCAGAGGCCTGGGGTGCTCTGGCTGGGAACACCAGGGGCACTGAGCTTCCATCAGGGTCACTCAGACTTAGAGGGAAGACGTCTGAGATTCCAGACATGAAGCAAGTCTCTGGGAGACAAGGCGGCGGCACAGATCCTCAGTGACCCACCAGAGCTAGCTCGAGTCCTCAGCACAGCTGTCTCCCAGACTCAAGGGAAAGAAAAGCCCTCCTGTCAAGGCCAAGGTCTCACACAGTAGCCCTGAGCCCGGCCAGCACCCATGTGTCGTTAGTGACAAGTGCAAAGCTAGTGACATCAGCCCCAGGCCCAGGCCCCTCCTTTCCACCACGGTGTGTCCTGTGGGAGGCACCCACGGGCTCTGTTCCAGCATGGAGCCAGCTTCAGACAAGGCAGAGGAAGACTGTGCTGCTCAGACCAGCTTCCTCCAGCCCACCCACTCCTCTCCAGACTTGTGACCCTAAGATGCACAAGGGCATGCAGCCTCCCGGAAAAGAGGAGCAACAGAGGCCTCCCGTGGGGCTAAGGTGTCCTCCCAGTCTCCATGGGGGGTTTGCAGGCTGCCGTGCCCTCCAGGGTGAAGCAGTGCTGTTCTGCATCCCTGAAATCCGCTGGGTCTGGCACTGAGGTTCGGACCCTTGGGGCAGGAGTGAATGCGACAGAGCTGTGCAGAACACCAAGCCACACCTGTTCCTAGCAGGTGTGTTTCTCTGTGAAGCATTGCTGGTGATTCCTCTGGCCTTGTCGGCTGAGACCCCATGGTCTTCAACAGGAAGTGGACGGCCCTCAAGTGTGGGCTGCCAACGTCTTCCAGGTTACGAGAGCAACCAGAGCAGAACCACTGAGGAGCCTGGCCTTCGATGCTGGCTTGGTGTCGTCTACGAAGACCTGGAATAATCCAGAAAGGGCTGGACACTGAGGGGAGAGCTGGCTGGGGAAACTGTGCCAGCGCTTTATGACCCCGCTAGCAATGAGGGGGACGTGAATGGCTCTGTGGTAACGGTGGCATCCTCAGGGGAAGGGGCGAAAGGGTTAATCTGATGCTTGACCCATTGCAACCGTGGTGGGAACCTCAGAGGACTGTTCTGCCAGGGTGGCTGAAACCTGAGCCTGGCCAGGCCAGGTAATCAAGGGAAAGCACAGGAGGGGAGACCCGGCTGGGCACGCTAGCGGCCACCTGAGATTCTGTTACTTGTTGCCTTTCAGGCATTATAATGAGATCACAGTAACCCAAACTGGCTGAAAACAGAAATCTGGCGGTCTGTCAAGTTCTTTGTGTCGCGTTGTCCCACAGTCGGGATCAGATTCCTCTGAACCTGCAATAATTCCACGGGAGGAGGGCCTCAGAGGAATCCTTGCCAGGCCCCAGGCTTGCCTGGGCTTAGGCTTCTCACCAGCACCACTGAGGACTGCATGGAAGCTCACTCGTGTTGACCCTTTCAACATGTGATTCAAGGACTGACAATAAGGTGACCTTGCCACCCCACCTTCTGTCCCATGTCTGCACAGGTCTCCCCCAGTCCTGCAGCCCACCCCAAGCCACTGCCTCTAAACACAGAGCTCACAGACCACGCCTGTCCACACCCAGGGAAGCTCAGCCTGAAATGAAGACAGAGATGGCCTTCCCTCTTGGGGAAAGTGTTCTCTCCCTCCTTGCTCCATGGAAAATTAGCTGGGCTTCTTGTCTGGGGGCGGGGGCGCCTGTGGATGTGTGTGAGATCACATTTGTTGAGCACCTACTATGATCAGGAGCTGCCCCTGTGGTTTGCTTTTAGTCTCTTGCTCCATCGGGGAGGGAGGTGCAGTCCTAAGTACCTGCTCTAGATTGAGGCATGGGGAAATCAACTGCTCATGTCCCAGTGGCCAGCAGGAGCTCCCAGGTCTGGCTCCAGGGTCATGCTCCTCGTGGTGTCTCTGCCAGGCCTCTGTGACAGATCCCGAGATGCATCTCCATGTGCCTGTGTTCTCCTCAGCAGCACCGCGCTTCGGAACGGCTGGCGGGGACGACCCGTAGATGCTGGTCTTGCAGAGCCTCTGCTCTGTAGGCCTGACGTCACGTGACCTGCGGCCTGCTTCCAGAGGTTTCTGTGCAGATGTGCATGGTGTCATCTCTCATGCCAGAGGCCAACTGCTAATTCTCAGCCATGCCACAGGTCTGCAGCTCCGAAACAGAAGTAAGGACAGAACAGTCTCCCACACCCACTGAAATCAAGCCTCAATCCTTGCAGGAAGGTGGAATATAGGTGTACAAGCTGGGTCTGCTCTATGAGCCCACATGTGTCTGGTGACCAAGAGGAAGTGAGACCCTGGGATTATGGGGACCTCCTTTCCAGTTTTCCTCAGCCAAGGGTGGCCCTGCACAAATTTCTCTGCAGCTATGAATCCCGTTCTCCACCTGTAAATGGGAATAGTTCTCACCTCTCAAGTCACATCCCATGGCCACATCAATGGGTGTCTAAAGCTTTGCAAGAGACAGAATGGAAGGAGGCTCTGAGAGCCCAGGCGCTGGGCAACAGAACCTCTCACCTATGCAGGGAGCCTGATGAAGCCAGGGAGCGTGGATTTGCAGGGGGACACCTGCCCTTGATGGCCAGGGGACCACAGAAGCCTGCCTGTGCCTCAAGCTGAGCAAGATCCCCACAACCCCTTCCTGGGAGCAGGTGTTGTCACCCAGCAGAGGAGCATGGCCAGAAGCAGGCCAGGGCTAGAGGGGTGCTGACTCCAGAATAACTGCTCCCCCTTTCCTCACCAAGGACACAGAGGAGACACCTTGGCTCTTCCAAAACAGCTTTCTTCCTCTCCATGGCTAGATTTTCGTCAGCCCCTGGCTGCCTCTTCTGCTCTGGGAGAGACAACAGGCCTAGGGTCTGGAGAGGGTGCCCCTTTGCCGCTGCCCTCCCTCTGTCCCAGTGGTGTGGACCACTGCTAGGCACCATGGGGACTCCTGTTCTGGGAGACAATGGTGCCATAGTAGGTGTCCCTCCCCGCGGCTGGGAGCTGATGCGGGAGGAGCGGTGTCCACACACCTGCAAGGCCACATGCTGGTCTTCTGTCCACAATTGCCTGCCTCCACCAAGACGAGCAGCGCAGTCCTGATGGCCTTTGCTGTGCGGGTCCCTGACACCCGTTAGAACAAAGGGGCACAGGGCACATCACAAATGAGTGACCATGAAATCACAGTCACCCAGCTGCTGACCAGTAACATCACTGCAGGTGGCAAGGCTGAGGCTGGTCAGGTGGGGCTGTCTGGAGATGCAGAGGGGCTGCTGAGCCTGATGGTGAGGCCTGCCAATAGCACAGAGCAAGTGCAGGTCTCTGTCATCCGAAATGCCCGAGAAGGTCCCTGAGAGTTCCTCTGCCAGAGTGGTCACCTCTGTTTCCCCCGTGCTCCTGGAATCTCAACCAGTCCCCTGGGCAAGGTGCCAGGGTCCCTGAGGCCAGTGAGGAGCTTGCTTCTGATGTGCGGGGAGGCCTCCTGGAGGGGGAAAGCTGGGCTCAGGCAGGGGAGGCACCAGGCAGAGCAGGGCAGGCAGCAGGGTTGCTGTGTGTGCTCAGGAGCCCGTTCTGCTGGGGAACAAAGCTGGCCCACATGTGGGTGTGAGCAAGGCTGGAAGGGTGGGTTGGGGCTTTTGGTGGACGCGGGTGAGGACGTGGGGTCTCATCAATAGCAGCGAGCACTGGAGGGGCCCCCACATTGAACCTCAAGGCCAGAGTGAGCTGATGAGGTGCCTGGCCCGGGACCCAGGGGAACGGTCAGCCTGCCCACCCCCTCTTACTGCATGCCATCCAGAGAACCGCCCACAGGTGCCCATCAAGGTCTTTTCCCTCCTGACGCTGGCCCTGTGCCCTGCTTTCCTTTCACCTTGCATGAGGACTTGGGCTCCCCTGGCTGAATGGCTGAGGTGAGACAAAGTCCTGCACCTTGAAGATTGGAAAGGACTTCGCGAAGTCCTTGGATTTCCCAGGTTCAGAAAGCGTGGGAGATCTGGAATTGGGACACCTGCCTTGCGCATGGAATGTGGATAATTACGATCCTGTGGCCATATCCAAACGATAGGAATGCCTGTGAGAAACCGGGCCAGAATGCTTTAACCTCCAGACCCAGGCCAGGAATCCAGCCTGTTTGGGGGATCATAGAGGAATTAGCTGTTCAGATGCTAAATCAAGCATGATTACAGTCAGCTCGGTGATGATTTGTGGGTACTGCTTGGTGTTTGCTTTTTATTGAAGATAAGCATGGATCTTGTTTTTAAAGCTCTGCCTCTAAGTATTTACACAGCACGGTCGTGGTTGGTCGACTCCAGATGCAGCAAGGTGGTAAGGATGATGTCCAGCGTGTGTACCCTCTTCTGCAGCCCTGGTGCCAATGTCCAGCGTGTGTACCCTCTTCTGCAGCCCTGGTGCCAAGACGAAGCTTGCAGAATCGCATCTCATGAGAGCAGCCAAAGTCGCTGAGAAAGGGCAGTTCAAGACTGGGGGTGAACAAGAGGACCTGGGACACTGCCCCACTTGGCGTGGGCCGATGGAGGAGGGTCTAACGGCCAGGAGGGGACAGTGCCAGCATCAGAATATAATAACTTCAGTGGATTGAAACCCAATGTACGTTTAAATCCAGGAGCTCTCAATGAAACTAAAAAATAAGAACCGTTACCAGTGGGGGATGCTAATGAATAATTCATCATTTTGAAAACTAGTAAACAAAGAGAAGGTATCAAATATTTATCCCGCCTTTCCAATATAAACGGCACAACCAGGCAACCGGGTACAATATGAGGAAATTTCTCTTTTCACAGAGGTGTCCGGCTTGTAAACAGAGAAGGAAGATAGAATTTGAGTCTGACCATGCTGCAGCTCTGGGCAGCAACGGCCACCAATGTTTCAAAAGGAGACAGCAGAGGTCCCCGCTTCCTGGAGACCCAGGAAGCCCCCTTCCCTGTACCTGGGAACCTGAATCTGACCGGGGCCCAGATCCAATTACGCTCCAGGGGAAACTTGGAGGATGGGGTGAGACTGGGCTGCAGGAGCTGTTGGAAGATCCCAAAGGTGGAGACCACAGCGATCGAAGGCCACTTCCCGCATCGATGGCAGTGAGACAATTAGCTGAGGTTTACGAAACATCTTAAGAAGTCACAATTGTGGGAAGCTTACTTGCATTTTGGCTCATAAGAATTGAAAAACAAGCTAAAAAAAATTTCTAACATACAATGTGTGAGATATGTCACATTAGAAAACACACCAAGAAACTTAAACACTGATTAGGTGTCTTATGATGTTAGGAGGTTAGTATTTGTAATTTCTATATAATTTTCAAAATAATAATAATTTCTAAATAATTATCTAATTTTTATGTAATCATGATTTTTTAAGAAAAGACTGCTTCTGTTTTAAAGGTCCACAAACAAAAAAAATACTATACAGCATTTGGGATTTGGAGGGGGAGGGGAATGGATTGCGTAAGGCCCGAGAACTGCTAAATGTTGGGACCCAGTAATGGGTATGAGGTGTTGATTATACAGCTTTCTCTGCTTTCATGTGCTTGACATGATATTAAAAATAAAACATTCTTCCACAGAAGTGTAGTCCCGGGATCTTAGAAAATGAGATCATTCCTATCACTGGAAGTAGGGATTTTCTGCTCTTGCACCCACGTAAGCCCGCGTGCTCACACACGCTCACACATACTAAGTCCACATCCCTCCTGACGTCCGTGAGATTACGTGTTCCCAGACAGCTGGTGTATATTTTAATTGCTCTCCCTAGTGCACAAGATAATGTATTCTGGAGCCATTGATTAAAAACACGAACTGTAAAATTAGGCTACAAAGTTTAGAAAACTTTGAGAGGTTACATTTTGACACCCTCAGATCTTGCCTTAAGAATGACAGAATGCTACACAAAAACACTGCGCTTCCTCTGGTCTGGGCCTTTATCTTATCCTGACAGATTATTGCAGGTTAAATTGTAGTGCTGCCTTAAAGGCAGGACTCTTGAAGGCAGTCAGAAATTAAGGCTTCAGCAAATGGTAATAAAGCTATTAAGAATGCAAACAGCAAACAGCCGCACTGTACAGGTTAGACAGCTAATCCAAACTAGCAGTTTAAAAAGCAGAGCAATTACACTTTTATTTAAATGCAAGGAATATGAGCAGGAATAGAATGAGGGGCCTTGTTTAAATGCCTTCTTTTGAATATTTATTAGAAATAATACATGTAGTTAAGCCACTTATCTGATTTCAGTGAATAAGTAAAATGCAAAAGATCAATTTTCATAATTATACCGAAGAAGTCTGTCTTTCATAAAAATCTCATTAATAACACCATTATTACTGAAAAAATATCTTGGTATTATTATTGTTATTCTAATTATCAGCAAAATGCTACTGATAATGTTGTCATAAAATTTCCTTTTAGTATCCTATTAAGAGAGATAGACTAAGTAGTGGTTTAAGTTCAATCGAGACCCTATGTGGCATCATAAAAGTGTTCTTTGTGTATTTGGTTAAAGCACATTATGTGTATAATTATATAAACTACTACAAGTTTGGCAAACAGGGCCGTACGTGCCTGGGCACCCTTGTGGAGGTGTGCACCCACACACCTGAGCTGTGGGCCTTTGAGGGCCAGGCCACCTGTCCTCTGGCAGCTCAGTGTCCCAACCTACTGACTGAGGCCAGCCAGGGCCCTCAGAGACCACGGTCATGACTTACCTACGCCTACCAAAATCCATCTCTCCAGGAGGTGGCTTCCTTTGGAGGGCTGATCATGCACAGAAACTTCTGCAGGAGGTAGGGAACAGTCTTACTTCCCTGCCACCGGCACAATTTCCCTCTTGGAAACCCTCGGAAGCAGGGCCTGGTAACCGTTTGATTCCTGATTGTTCAGCTAAAAGTAAAACAATGGCTAGCGAGAATCTTGCCAAATATTGCTGCAGAGAAACAAAACAAAACGAGAAGCATTGTAAGGCTTCTTGCATAATGAGCTCTATTAAGGAAAGGATCTGAAGCAAAATTAACCCCACAGTCATCGTGGAGACTTGGTTCTCAGAGTCCGTAAAGCCGATGCCGCAAACTCCAGTGCCTTTGTCCAGGCAGCACGTCCTGCTTCTGAGCCCTGCCGCGCCTAACGCAGGCCAGCGCGGCCCCTCCGTGCACAGGGCCTCCTGCAGCCGGAAGGCACATCCGTCCTGCCTCGAGCCCCACAAAACGGCCAGCCTTGCCTTCCTGGGGCCCCCACACGCGAAGGTGATGCAGGCGGCTCACAGGAGCACCAGGAAACCTTCTGGACGTGATACCTGGGTGTGGATATAGCTGAATGTCCTGTGCAGCGTGAATAAAGGCTTACGGATACTCACAGCATTTAAATGCTGAGCCTTGTTTAGCAAGTTAGTGTTGCGAAGTCTCTCTGAACTGGAAGGGATGATAACTTTTTGACCTCACAAATGGGAGGCCATAGCCACGATACAGAGAAATGCTCATGTCCACTTCCCCTGTTGCTGTTTCAGCTCGAAGCTGAAAGCACAAAGAAATTTAGGGAGAACAGGTCACCTCGGACTGCCCCTCCCTGTCATGATCAGCCGAGTGTGGTCAGAAGGGCCAAAGGAGCCAAGAGGGCCACCCTGCAGGGGACGTGCACCCTCCCTGGTGTGATCTCAGCTGCGGCTGCTGGGGAAGCTCCTCTTTGGGGAAAAGCTGCAGCTCAGCTACCAGAGGCTGCCATGGCTGCCCTTCTCCAGGTCCTCAGGCAGAACAAAGCTCAGCAGGTGGGACAAGGGACATTAGAAGTTCAGACCCGGGAGCCCAACCTTCCACCCAGTCAAGCCCCTCTCTTCAAACAGGGCTGTGAGGGCCTTGCTCTCTGCCTCCTGAAAAGTCCCCTGAAGCAGGGGACCTGAGGCAGAGGCCACCTGTCCTCAGATGCCCCTGATGATCCCAGCTTAGCCCACCAGAGTGCTACGTGAGGGACCCAGGGCCTCTGGGGTGTCTGTGGCGGTACTCTGGGGTCCTTCTCCTTCAAGAGGAGGGGGCCACACAGAAGGAGGGAGATGGTGAGCCACAGCCCCCGCTGCCTTTATTGCTGCAAGACAGATTCTGCGACAGGAAAGGCTGGGGGGAAGGACATTGCCTGGAGGAGGGCCAGGGGCCAAGCCAAGAGCTCAGGACAGGAAGGTGGTCAGAGGTGGGCAGAGAAGTCCATGAGGGTCCAGCAGTATGAGTGGGGTGGACAGTCCACCATTCTGGGAAGGTTCACCCTGGTCTGGCCCCCAGACAGTGTGTAATATTGCCAACAGGGCTGGTAATGCAGCCAGGTGTGGGCCGGGCAACAGGAACTCAGGGCTGTGGACGAGCAGGCCAAAGAGCTGAGAGAGTGGACAGATGGGGCGAGGAAGTCCAGCAGAGGCGATGCTCAGCACAAGGAGCAGGCCTTGGCAGGCTTGCCCGCGAGCTCAGTTTCCTTTCCGCCTTTCTTTGGTGAGAAATCATCCAGGTCCCTCTGACCTACAATGGGGTGCCTGTGTGTGCATGCACACTGCCTACTCAGGACAGCTCTTGCAATGTGCAGAGGAGTGAGGATGGCCTCAGGGGGCTCTGGACTCAAGCCTGGTCACTTTGGACCCTGCTAAGGGAGGCTCATTTCTCCAGGTGGCTGCGGGTCTTTGGCAGAGTCCCTGTTGGGCCCAGAGGCTGGGGTCTAAGGGGACTGCGCTGGCCATTTGTGGAAGGGCCGAGCTGGTTTCCAGGGAGCCCTCAAGGCCATGCAGACATGAAGAGTAGGACTAAGGCTAGAGATGTCTCCTGTTTCGATGTGGCCCATAAGTGTTCCCAAAGACCACCTGTTGGAGGCTTGGTCCCCAGTGGTGGCACTACTGGGAACTGGTAAAGCCTCTAGGAGCGGTGCCCGGTGGTAAGTAAGGTCACTGGGGATGTCCCCTGGGGGGACATGAGGCCTGCTCTCCAGCTCCCTACTGCCATAGGGGAGAGCTCTGCTGGCCAGGTGCGTCCACAGCTTCCTGCCCATGTCCAACCCTGCTAGGGTCTGCTGCAGGACAGACACTTCCGCAACAGGTCAAACAGGTCTCTCCTCCCTTATGTGGACTTTCTTAAGTGTTTTGTCATAGACACGGAAAGCTGACAGGCACATTCCTCCAAAAATGTTTTTAAAAAGTAAGACAAAAAAGTCAATCCCTGAAGGACTCGGGTCTGCTGTTGGAGCTCAGTGAAGAGTTTGTGGCCGTAATCACCAGCCTATGGCCTGGGGCTAAAGTTTTAATTCACAATCTCATGTTCCTGTAAGACACCATCAAAATGAATTATTAGAAAATGACATAAAAGTGGCCCATAAAAGACAAGCCCAACTTTTTTTTGTTTTTCTGTCTTTTGTTTTTAAAGAAAGAGGGAAAGTGAGAGAGAAAGAGGGAATCGAGTTTATTTAGTTTTTCATGTGATTTTCGTTGCTCTGACTCTTAGTTGTGTACATGGTGCTAGGGTTTGAACTCGGGTCCTTGTGCATGCCGGGACTGCTAAGCCGCTGCTCCAGCCCCAAGCCCGACTTTTTTAGCATGAGATTCAGTATACACAGTGTTACCTTGCTCGGCTGCTGTCTCCACGCTGCCTCACCTCCTCATGCAGGGGACTGTGCCATTTCCGGCCCGGGTACCGCGGGCCAGAAGGACTTGGTGTGCTGAGTCACCCGCTGCCCACGTGGGGCACACACCTCCCTGTGCGCACAGGACTTCAGAGAGAAGCAGCTTCCTTTTCTGCCTTTCCTCTTGACACAGCATCCCCATAACCCCGGGGGCAGCGTCCTTGTTGTGGCTGTATTAGCAAGACCGAGGCTCCAGGATTCGTGTGCTTTAGGGGAGGGTTGCTCTTTCTGCAAAACAGCTACTGGGACACTCAGGACACGGGGAACTGGTGACTGCCTCTTCAAGTGCCTTCCAGGAGCCTGGGAGTCGGAGGAGACAAGACAGACAGTTCTTGTTCACGAATGGTGGTCCCTGGCCGTGAAGGCTTATCCTGCTCCCTCCCAGGGTGTGAGAGTAGAAAGCTCACTAGTCCCCAAGCGTGAGTGGTCTGCCCAGCACAGATCAGCCTCAACAGCCCTCTCACAGGTCAATGTGACCTGTTCAATCAGACACTGGCTTATTTCCTCCATGTTCATCCACAGACTACCGCCCAGTTCTCCTGGGTCCATGAATGAACCATCAGACAGCTGTGTTTCTAGAATCAATAGGTAGGACAGGGCTGGGCCACTCAGTCTGTGCTCTGTCTCTCTTCCTTTCCACCTCTCACATGGTCTCCCTCTCTCTGTTACTCTGTCTCTCTTCTTTCTTGTATCTCTCTCTTTCTCTCAGTCTGTCTCCATATCTCTGGTCTCTCTCTTAATCTCTGCTTCTTTCTCTCTCTCTCTCTCTCAATCCTTCTGTCTCTCCCTCTCTCCCTCAATCTCTTTCTCTTATTCTCTATCTCTCTCAATCTCTCTGTCTCTGGATCTATCTCTATCTCTCTGTCTCTCAATCTGCCTCTATCTCTCTCAATCTCTGTCTTTCTTCTTTGTCTCTTTCTCTCAATCTCTCTGTCTCTGTATGTGTCTCTTTCTCTCAATCTGTCTCTCTCAATCCCTCTGTCTCTTGCTCTTTTCCGTTTCTGTCTCTCTCAATCTCTGTCTCTCTCTCTCTGTCTCTGCCTCTCAATCTCTGTCTGTCTCTCACTCTCTCTGTCCTTCTGTCTCTCCCTCCCTCGGGCTAGTTTGGCTCCACAGCCAGCCAGGGGGACTGAGCTGTGCTGTCCTGGTGATTGTCCTACCCCTGAGCCTGCTTGGTTCTGTCTCACTGGGAAGACGCGTGCACCACCAATGGTTTTTGAAGAAAGGACCTTCTGAAACCAGTGGCCCTGGAGACTGGCTCCAAGAAGGGAGCGTCGCCTTGCTGGTTGCTGAACAGCCCCAAAGGCGGCCAGGAGCAGACCAGTGCTGTGAACGGTCTGGCGTGGCCATGGCAACAAGCCCTCGGCGTTTAACCCCCATGCGTAAAGGAGGCAATTACTTCCTTCTTTACATTTGTGTGGCTCATAACAGCAGAAACACTGCCCCCGCCCCAGGTCACACTAGCCCTGCTGACTAATGACTGGCCAGCCGCTGTCATTTTGCTTTTTTCTTAAGGGCCTTTGATTTCACCCCAGGATGTTAAACTCCTATGGCCACTTGCTAACTGCCAGAAAATGTCCTCCTTGTGTCTTGATTGCACTACACTCTTGGTTTTAAGACAAAGGCAAACCCACCAGCGACATCTTGCTGTGTGGCCGGGAAGTCTGCTCAGGGCCCACCTCTGCCTGCCCTTTGTGCGCGCAGAAGGTCATGTGCCTTGTGGAGCTGGGTGTGAGGACACCTGTGAGACAGTGAGCAACACAGCGGCAGCAAACGCGTGGGCACCCTCACTCAGTGCCGCGTCACTGGACATTGCAACCAAGCCCGTTCCCGGTTCTTGACAACGTAGACGTCACACACATGCGGGACACAAGCTTCCCTTGCTGCATGAGAGCAAGCATGGCCAGCGGGAGGCAGATGGGCCAACGCAGGGCCAGAGCAGTGTCTTTGACCCTCATCCAGAAGGCTCAGCGCGTACTTCCACGCTGGGCTTGCACAGTGCCCAGAATGCATCCAAGGCGTGTTGAAAGGGACAGGTGTGGACAGTAAATGCCACTACGAGGACAACAGAATTGTCATCCTTGGGGGGACACAGCAGCCTGAGATGGCCAGCTGCCACACTCGTGCAGACGTCGACCATGTGGCCTGCTGCACCTGCCCCATGCACTAAAGCCACATGAATGGCCAGAATCACTGTCCACTCGGGAAGAACCTCAAGATACTCTGAAATCCACAGCAGTTAGCGTACCTACAGAGGCTGCTAGGCAGACCCTGGAGCTGAGCTGAGTGGCCAGGTGAATTTATGACCCCCTGCCATGGCTTTGAGATGACTCTCCATCACTCAAGGCGGGGCTGCAGGTCTGTGGGTGGGAGGGAGCCTCGGTGCATCGGTGGAGCGTGGAGCGACTGCAAGCCCTGGAGCTCTCAGAGCTCCACTCTGCAGCGGCTACCCGCTGTTTCCAGCTCCCTATGTAGGCTCTTTTTTTTTTTTTTTTAGCTTGACACTCCTGAGGATCCAAGAAAGTTGGCAACATCAGGTGAGGGCCAAATGAGCCCAGGTGAGGACCGAGGGACGGCTGCTTTGACTCGAACTCAGGAGAGCCACCTACTCAGCAGGTGGTTCTAAGAGACAGATTCTGAAAGCAGAGACGCTGAGCCCAGCAGACAGCGTGCATGGGCTTGGCATGGCGCAGACAGGAGTGCTTGGAGTCACTCCCTCTGTGGCCCCAGGCCCTGCGGGGGCCCGCTTCTCCTGCCAGGAAGGCTCAAGCTCCACCTTGCTGGTGCTGGCATTTGCCGTATGGCTGGGGCCCTCCGTGATTTGCCAAGTGGCTTGGGGTGGAGAAAAGAAAGCAGTGAGGACAAGAAGCCCCTCTGCTCTGTGGACCAATTCCCAAGCAAGGCCAGCTGCTCTTCCAGGGCACAGAGCCACTGCCCTTCCCGCAAGAGGTGATCCCAGGCTGCTCCTAGAGTTCTCCCTCTGACCCATGGCAGGCCACCAGGTTCACTCCGCGGATCTCCGTCTGTCCCGAGTTGTGTGCTTGCTTGCACTGAGCATGGGGGAAGCTTGCTGTCTCCCCGTGGGCTGGGGGTGCCCACACTGCCTCTCCCAGGCAGAAGCTGCATCCACATCTGTCCATCGTCCTGCCTCTCTGAGCACAGGGTCTACCTCAAGGCCCAAACCATCCACAAGAGCTTGTGCTTAGAGACATCCCTCATCCCTGTGGCCTGAAATGGGATCTGCCTTCTTCATGATGCATGTAGAAGCTGCCCCACTTGGGGTCAGGCTCTGGATTTCCAGCTATGAGCCCAGGGTGCCCAGGTATAGGTCAGATACCAGGTGAACTAAGACTCTCATGAAGCAGTGAAGGAACAAAAGAGGACAGTGTGGCCGAGAGTCTTCAGGATCCCCTGACCAGATGGCCAGAGAAAACCTCTGAAGAGTGACACTTGGGCTGAGCTGTGGTCATGGGAAGAGCTGGGAGGCTCCTCCAGAAGCAGGAGGAGCAGAAACCATGCTCTGGTGGGCCCTGGCCCTGCAGAGGTCCCAGTGCCAGGGCCAGCTCCAGCCTGGCATGAGAGGGTGGGACATCCTGGCAGGAGCCCAAAGCCCCAGCCAGGGGCTTAATGTCTTAATGGTAGAGGCAGCCAAGAGAGTTTCCCAGGGGGATATCCCTGATTGGGTTGATAATTTAGAAGTTACCGCCCAGGCTCTGTGGAAAGTGAACCAGCGAGAAGGATCTGGAGCACAGGACAGTGAAGCTCATGGTTCCTGGCTCTGGCCCCCAGATGAAGGCTGATAGCCCTGGCCACGGAAGCAGAGCTCAATAGCTTGGTGCCCTGTGCTTTGGCACATGAGGCACCAGCTCTGAAGGAGCAGGGTAGGAGGTGCTCAGCACCAGAGGCTGGATGGTGATGGCCACGTGTGGTGTGTGGCCAGCCAAGTGCAATGGTTAGGTCCAGGCTCTTGTGACTTTCTACACGTGCTGCACAGAGGACAGAGGAAACCTAGGCCCCGTGTGAATGGAAGGGGCCATTCCAGCAGCCAAGGAGCTGCCTAGGCCCAGCACATGAGTGCCTGACATCCCAGAGCATCTGCCCCTTTCTGCACCACCTGACCACACCCAGAGGACCTTCTTGCCATGGGGAAATGGCATGGGGCAATTTCTAGGGCAGGTCACTTCATGAAAAGCCAGGTTCCTGAGAGTGCACAACACCTTACCTCTTCTAAAAGCAAGGAGTGGAAATGAGAATGTGGGCACTCACACACATACACACACACACATACACACACACACACACATACACATTTTGATAAGAGACACAGGATGGATAAAGCAAACAAAAAATTGACCCGCAGGGGCAGGTGGAAACCGAATGGAGGGAATTGTAGAGGAGCGAAGCTTCTCTGGACATCAAGTAAGCGTTGGATTTTTAAGCTATGTGAAACAAACAGAGTTGTGATGAAATCCCGAGCCCTCTCCTGTGGGGTCCGTGCTGGTGGAAATCAGCAACACTTGGACATTCTTAGGAGCCAGAGGCATGGTCCGGGTAGGAAGAGGGGCCAGTGTGTGATCATGGGGATGGTGGGCAGGACTGGGGACTGCAGGGTATGATCTGAGGTCCCTTTCTCCGCCCACCTCAAGAGCCTGGGAGCTTGGCACAGCACAAGCATTGAGTTCTTATCCACCAGGCCTACCCTGTAGATTCTTCCACCAAAGGAGCAAAACCCCTCAGGGGAAAGGTCGACTTTAGGTCTCGAGCAGGTGAGCTTGGAGTATGTTCTTCCATCTGAAAGCAGGTGGGAACCACAAGATCCAAAGTGGCCCTGACCAGTGCTACTGAGCAAGCCACGAAGTCTGGCAGGAGCAGGACACCCAATTGGACACACAGGGAGAAGGTCAAAGCCAATGCCCACATGGCAGTGCCTGTGCCCGGGGCATCGTCCTGTCTGTCCTTCAGCTTAGTGAGTCTTCCCTCTACCAAAGTCTTGGGATGCTATGACAAAAGACCACAGCTCGGGGGCTTGCAGACCACAGAATGCGATTCCCATGGGGCTGGAGGCCAGCAGTCAGGGTCAGGGAGCGGCAGGCTCAGCGTCTAGGGGACCTGTTTCCTGCTCATGGATGGCACCTTCTCACCTGCCCTTGCATGGAGGAAGGAGCAGGGTGCTTTCTGGGTCTCGACGCAGGCCACTAATCCCCTCTCGAGGGCTCCACGCTCCTAAGTCCCCCCAAGTCCCAGCTTCCTAGAACCACCATCTTGGGGTCAGGGCTTCAGTCCAGGAATTTGGGAGGCACCAGCATTCAGGGTACAACAGTGAGCTGAGCTGGGTCTCCTTGGGGGCAGAAGTCATGGGACCCAGAGGAGTCCCGTGCTCTTGCCAACAGCCTGCAAAGGCCCCTCTGGGCTGGAGAATGCAGTATGGTCCCCACTCTCTCTCCTGTGGTGCCAGCTAGGCCAGTGAGCGCACTGTGGATCTGCACTGTCGCAGGAGGTGCCATCGCTGACACCCTGGGAGAAGACCTAGCTTTCTGGACAGAGGGACCAAGCTTCCCATGGTTCTTTAGCATGGAAATGGCACAGGAGTGTGGGAAGGAGAACTCCGAGAAAATTCCATTCATGAGGGGCCCACAGGTGCCGCAGAGTGAGGGGATGGCCCCAGAAAGAAGGCGGCTGGAGAATGGCTCCATGTGACCCTCAGAAGCATGGGAGGCTGAGGACGCTGGACTGCAACCTTAGCTGCCACCCGGTTCCTAGACCCATGCCCACATGGTGCAAGTGGAGGCCAGATCCCAATGGCAAAGGCTTTGAAACTCAGCAGCCATGATCGTCACCCACAGGAGTCAAGAAAAACCTGCAGTCTGCTTAATCAAACGCAAGCCACAAGCAGCATCTGGCACCCTGAAGAGGACTGAACAGAGCCTCACAACGTGGTGTTCAGAAGGCCAGGATGCACCCGGAAGTGCTCGACACACGACAGACAAAAGCTGGCCAGGATCAAGGGAAAACTGGAGGGAACCTTGATAACCCTGACCGTGCAGCTAGGGAGGATTCCCGGGATGGGGAGGACCCGCCTGTACCAACCAGCTCGGCTTGCAGATGCTTGCAGACGCGCAGAGAGGCCATGCGGCCCGTCACTACATGGACCTGCAGAAGCTCTCAGAACTGAAGTGCCAGGACTGTATTGATGCACAGAGGACGACAAATGACAAAGGTGCAGCCGGAAGTCCCCAGAGGTGTGGATGTCAAGCAACATGTATCTCTTGACCTGGAGGTCCAGGAGGGGGTCTCCAGGAAGAGATATTGGAGAGGAAACTCACACAGCATGTTGACTCCAAGGAGCGGAGCCTGGATCTCCATGTTGACAAGAGTCAGGCCCAGATGGAGTAGGGGCCTCACACCCTGAGAGGCCAGAACAGCATCAGCAAGCAACATCAGGAGCAGCGGGGAGCACTGAGCAGTCCGAGACCCACAGAGGGAACTTGGGATGCCCACAGCTGGCTCTCTGAAAATACCGATGAAACCTAAGAACCACTACAGACGGGAAGCAGCGGAGGGCCCAGCAGAAGGCAGGCCAGCCTGCAAGCAGCTCTGACCACAGCTGTGAGCCCAGCATAACTGGCTAAGTCTCTGAAAGACACAAACAGCAAAATCTCACTTAGGAAGAAATAGATAACCTGAATTGCCTATGCCCCTGTAATAAGCTGAAGCCAAACTAAAAATACTTCACAACGCAAAACAAGCAAAAAGAAGATTCAACTGCAGACCCCCATAGTCCCTAGAAAATGCTTTCAAACACTGGAGCAAGACGTGGCGCTGAGGGACACTTCCTCTTCCGCTTTCAAGAAGAGGAGGGAACACTTCCAGCCATTCGTGAGGGCCATGTGACCCTGGAGCAGCAGAAACACAGCAGATGGAATCTGCCAAGTTGTGACCAGGTGCTACAGGCCACGAGGGCTCTGTCCCAGGAACGCGTTTGAAGTCAATGACGATGTCATTGCTCTCCCAGATGGAGACCTCGCGGGGCCTCCCCAGGGGCTGGTGAACTCTCTGCAGCACACCAGCCCCTCCTTGATGGAAACCGCAGCAGACCCAGCATGGGAGCTCCTTCACACGATGAAGGCGTCCCCGAAACCCTGTAGCCTACCCTAGGGTCAGGTCGGGCAACTCCTCAGGCCACACCAGTGCCGCCTCCCTTCACAGCACTCTGCGAGCCTGGGCCCCAGGACCGTGCAGCCAGAGAGGACCGTCCCTTCCCCCTCAAGTCCTGTGGACTCTGCATACCACAGCCCTGGAGTGAGCAGCTAAGCTGAGCAAGGTCGCAGGAGACACAAGACCAAAAAGGAAAAAAGCCAGCGTGCACTATGTATTAGAAACAAGCAACTGTACCCTTCAATCACATCACAAAAATGGGATGTTCAGGTATCATAGCACCAAATAGAACATACAGGCTCTGCTGGCTGAACTGAAATGCTGATGAAAGATGAAGGACCTAAATAGGAGGAGAACGGTCTCCACTCAGGGACGGGGAGTGGCATCGGGCGCAACTTCTCTTCCCCGTGACCTGAGGATTCTAGGCCACCCCTGTCACACTGCAGCAGGATTCCTTCAGAACAAGCAAGCTGACTTTAATATTTGCATGGGAGGGCACAGTTACTAGAATCACCAAATCCATTAAAAAAAAAAAAACAGAATTCAGACCACCCAATATCAAAACTCATCCTAAGGCTACTGTAATCGGGGCAGTGCTTCATGGACTCAATCAATATGAGAAAACAGCCCAGAAACTGCCTCGCATGATTGATTTTGACCCAGGTACAAGACAATGCAGTGGCGAGAAGGCAGTCCTTTCAGACGGCCCTGAAGCCCTGGACATCCCTAGGGGACCCTCCACCCACCGACTACGAATGGATGGCAGATGTAAATGCAGGACAGTAGATTAGGAAAGCTCCAGGAGAAAACCCAGCTGACCTTGGTGTAGCAAACCTTCTTGGATACGATTCCAAAAGCACAGCTGTAAAGAAAAAATTCAACAATCTGAGCTTCTTCAAAATTGAAGACTTCAGCTCTGGCAGGTCATTGCTAAAGGAACAAAGGTGCGAGACGCGGAATGAAGGTTTCAAAAGCCACACCTGACAAGGGACTCCTGTACCAAGAGCCCCCACAACCAACAAGAAGCCAAGCCAACCAGTGATGAATGGCTGGACGTTTAGCACATGCTTTACCAATGGCAGCACATGGGTGCCAAGGAAAACACACAAAAGCAAAGGTCAGTAGCATCTTCTCCACATTCTTACGTTCTCTGCAAATCAACATCACAGTGAGATGCCACTGTGCTTACCCTACTTAGCACACCCATCGACAGCTATGGTGTGTTGCAATGCTAAGTGTCAGAAGTGGCACTGAGGGTGCAGAACTCTCAACAATGCACAATGGCACAAGCATCCTGGAAAACATGTAGGAAGTTAAAGGTGATCTTGTAAGAACTGACACCCCTGTTCCTATGCATTTGTATTTACCCAAAGGAAATATGCACTCTATTCGGAAAAAAAAAAAAAAAAAAAAAAAACCTTTTCCAAATGCTTAGAGCACCTTTTTGTTACTGTGTTTGTAATAGTCCCAACTGGGAAAGAGCCCAAGCGTCCCTCCACTGGGGACCCATGCACAAACTGTGGTGTCCCCAGAACGAAGACTGGGCCATTCACACGGTGGGAGCCAAGGCAGGGCATGCCAGGCAAGAGGAGCCAGGTGAGGGGAGCCAGGCTCGCAAGGGACCCTATTTCTGCGACATTTTGGAACACACAGGGCTACAGGGACAGAGGCAGGTGGCTGCCTGGCTTCCTTTGGGGAGCCTGTGAGCACAGAGGGAGCACATGGGGGCTTGCAGGGAGGGAGGCAGACAGACAGCCTGGTCTCTGGTGGTGCCCGCTGGACACTGCATCTGACAAGCTCAGAGCTGTACATCAGATGAGCTGCAAACTTGAATGTGTGTGGATTTTTAAAAACGTTTCAGTAAGAAGGTGTACAACAGTGAGTTCATTCTCCTGATAATATTAAACCCTTGACATTCTTAGAAATTTCAGGAGCACTCTCCCAAGCCCTTAGACAGCCTAGGTGCACATCTTAGAGGACTGTGTCCGTGTCCGTGTCTGCAATCTTCTTAGCATGTAGAAATGCATATGCACGTCCTGTGCTCTTGGCATGTTACATGCACATGCACACCCTGTGTTCTTGTCATGTTACGTGCACATGCACATCCTGTGTTCTTGGCATGTTACACGCACATGCACATCCTGTGTTCTTGGCATGTTACATGCACATGCACATCTGATGTTCTTGGTATTCTGTGTGCATGTGCACATGCACATCCTATTTTCTTGGCATATTGTGTGCATGTGCAGGTCCTGTGTTCTTGGCATGATGCACACAGACACATCCTGTGTTCTAGGCATGTTATGAGTGTGCACGTTTTGTGTTCTTGGCATGTTGCAAGCATGTATGCTCTCTGTTATTGGCATGTTGCAATACATATCCTATGTTCTTTCATGTTGTACACACGTTGTACTTGGTGTGTTGCGTGAGTATTTATGTTCTGTGCTTGTGCACATGATGTGACCAGACATATGATCCTAGTGTTTCTCCTCCTGTAGTCACCACCCTCAGAAACAAGCAAAGGTCTCACGCCCAGCACCCAGGCCCTTCTTGGCCTGGATCTGTGGACAGCTGGACTGCTTCTGTGCCCAGTGCCCCCTGTCCTTCCTGAAGACACCTCCTTGCCCTGCTCTGGACCTTGAAGTCCAGGCTGGACACTTCTGCGGACCCACCCTGCTGCTCCAGTCCCCCAGCCACCTGAGTCTGCCTGTGTCGCATGCTCCACTTTCTGAAGGTTCTCCAGTCCCCTGTGCTTATGATGCCTTATTTATTGGTACTGAGGATTGAATCTGGGGCACTCTACCAATGAACTACACCCCCAGCCCTTTTCTTATTGTTTTATTATAAGACAGGATCTGGCTAGGTTGCCAAGGCTGGCCTTGAACTTGTGATCCTCCTGCCTCAGCCTCCGGAGTATGCGGGATGATAGGTGTGCTCCACTGTGCCTGGCTTTTCACAGTGTCTTTCTGAACACTGGGTACAAAGCTGCGTCTCAGTGAAGGAATCTCTTCTGGGTAAAATCTGCATAGGACACGTAAGAGCGTTGCCCTGGATGTTAGCTAGCACTCTCCTAAAATGTCATTAGCTATGCCTTCTTCAAAGAGGCACTGTGGTTCAGCCATAAGTCACAGCCCAACATGAATGTACCTCAGGACAGGCCCAGGCCAGCAGCAAGCCTGACCACAGAGCCAATGAGACCATCTTGTCTGCCACTGAGGGTTGAGCAGTTTTTGCTGCAGTCTGAGTCTGGTTTCCTTGCTATAACCAAATTCCTGGTGTTGGGTACTTTGTAAAGAAAAGAAGTGTACTTAGCTCATGGTTCTGCAGGTTGGAGGCCATGGGGACCACCTCTACTTGGCTCTGATGGTGGATGCAGGGTGGTGGTGTCACAATGTGCGGGAGAGGGATTCAGGGAGGTGCCACCTGCGGGCAGGATAGCCCTCCCTCCAGGACGCCGGTTTGTGGGTTTGTGTGAGAACGTCTGTCCCCTCAGGACTCAGTCAAATCCCACAGGGCCCCACCTCTGCGGGATCCACCTCCTCTCACCCCACACTGGACCAAGCCTCCAGCCATGGAGTTTGGATCAAGCCACGTCGGAATCAAATTGCATAGCCATCAACAGCTCAAGCGAAGGTGGACCAAACCGCAGCAGGCCCCAGTGTGCGCGGAACGTGCCTCACTTTTAATGTTAAGGATGAAACAGAAGCTTGGGAAAACCTTTACCTGTGCTCAGCACTGAAGTACTTGGGAAAAGTAGGATCATGAAGGAAGTCTTCCTGTGGGAGGTTAGAGAAATCAATCGGAACTGGGAGAGGAGAGGGAGGCGGGGAGGGAAACGGTGTTGTGAGCTGAAATGGATTTCATGCCCATATGGGTTCGTCCCAGTGAACCCAGCCACTATCTACAGCTGTAAAGCTCTAGTGACAATGAAAAAAAGCAGATCAGGACTTCTTCTCACAACCAGGACAGTAAACTACCAGGTGACCCTTGACATCCCCATAAGGACAGGTGACCTCATTTCAACGCTTGCTGGACACCTGGGAGATGACCCAAGTGTCCATTGTAGAATTAAAGGCCAGGCTGCCATAGAAAGATGCTTTTGTTCCAAAGAACTTCCAGAGACCAGTGCTGAAAGTCGGCTTTGGTTTTTAAATGGTTTTATCAAAAGCTGTTCTAGGTGATATCATTAGTGAAGTGACAGAACGGGCAGAAAGGGGACGGCCTTGAAGTCCCCAGCTGCGTTTACAGAAACAAAGTGTTCTTTACATTATGGACTTGAATGTGAAATTCTCCAGCTCAAAAACAGGTGCTAAGGGGACAGTCCTGTGTCATGGGCATGAGTGCCCTAGTGGAGAGGCGAGAGATGAGCGGCCGGCCCCTCTGACTCACCCAGTTCTCTGCCCTTGCTTCCTGAGCTCAGGCACTGTGCAGGGCACCGCTGTCCCATGTGCAGGAGTGCCGTGCCTGTAGCAGGGCTTGCCCTGGTGACCTGACTGCCCAGACTGAGGGGATGTCGGGAAGAGGTGCCCACTCCTGCACATGCCTCTCGCCAGACCTGGAGCCGAGTCCTCAACCTCTTCTCCCATGCAATGCTCCTCTGAGCAGAGCTGCAGAAGGGCAGAGGGTTCTTCATCCCAGCATACACTCAACACACTCACACGCACATTCCCACACACACAACATACTCACTCACACACACTGACATGCACACTCAAAGACATTCATCACACTCACATGCACTGACATGCACATTCACACACACTCAACACACTCACTCACATGCACTGACATGCACATTCACACACATTCAACACACTCAACACACAGGCACTGACATGCACATTCATACACATTCAACACACTCACATGCACTGACATGCACATTCATACACACTCAACACAACCACTGACATGCACATTCACACACACTTAACACACTCAGTCATACGCACTGACATGCACATTCACACACACTCAACACACTCACACGCACTGACATGCACATTCCCACACACTGAACACACTCACTCACATGCACTGACATGCACATTCACACACATTCAACACACTCACACACACTGACATGCACATCCCCACATATCCTCACAAATGCTCACTCACATGCACATTTCTACACACTCAACAAGTCACTCACACACTCATATGCACGCAACACACTCACACTCACATTCCCATACTCTTTCCACACTCATACACACATACTCTCACATGCACACTTACACATGCATTCTCACATGCACACTCACACATACATTCCCACACACACCCATTCACACATTTTCACGCAATCACACTCTCACTCATACCCACAGGCACACTCATACATGCTCACACTCACACCTACACATCCATGCACTTTCACACACTCACGCATTCATATGCACACCGAAACATTCTCACTCACACACATTCCCACACACTCACACCAACTCACACATTTTCACACAATCATGTACTCTCATAAACACATGCACACTCACATGTTCACACTCTCACACATTCTCTCACACACGTTCCCCTACACACACATTTTCACACACTCTCACCCACACACACTCACAAGAGAGGGATGGATGGGAGGCAGAAGCAGCGAGGCACAGAGCAGGAGAGGCAGCAGCCCTAGCACACACCAGCATGCCTGGTTTTCCTGCCTGCAGGCTCTGTGTCCTGGACCCTTTCCTAGGCGTGTGGTGGGTGCTCAGGTCAAAGCCTGGAGCAGGTGGGCACTGAGGTCTGACTGCGGCCCCTGCCAGCCACAGCCACCTGGACACTCTGGACACCTAGAGGACTCCCTGGATGCCCTGCCTGCTCCTGGGATGGGCTGGTTGGCTTTGGAGGGCTCTGTTTCGTGTGTGATTTTGATCTTCGCCACCCCTTACTTGCATTCTCCAGAAAACACACACACGCTTTGCTTTGGGGTTGCTTGAGGAGGAATATGCAGAGACAACTGTGAATGATACAGAGACCCCAGCTCATCCTGCTCTGGCAGGATGGCCATGTCCTTGAGGACATGCGCAGGGCCACTGTGGGCCTGCTCACACTGGTACACACTCAAACACAGGCTTCGCGGCCTCTCGTGTCAAATGCTTCCGGCAAAACGTGGCAAAGCTGCAAACTGTCTTGGGATTTGCTAATGTTGGGAAGATGCACACGTGCTCTGACCCCTCCCTGGAGCACAGCAGTCCCCTCCTGTGGGTGAGCTTGCTGACACCTTGGCTCCAGATACCGAGAACTGTGAAGTCTTAAACCTCAAGCTCTGAGGCTGTGAACTTGGGTGCAAAGGCTTCTCTGGTCAGGGAGCTGTGACGTTTGGCTGGTCAGAGGTCAAGGGCCAGCTGTGGACAGCTCTGGCTTCAGCTTTCTCGTGGGACAGTGCTTTTTGCAGGGTGACCAAGGACACTCCTCACCTTGCGGCCGCTGGAGTCACAAGACATACACCTTCTCCGAGCAGCTTGCCTCCACACCCAGAGCACAGTCTAGATCTATGAGGATGTCAGAAATCGCCAGGGCAAACGTTAACCATAGTCACCTTTTGATCTCGGGAAAGCAGTCGTTTGTGGCATGAAATGGCCATGTGACCGTGCTCAATTCATCAGGGTACGAAGGTACAGAGCATGCTGGAGTCCCTCCCCCTTGCCTCCTCTCTGGAATCCCCAAGGCACTGTCTGCAGTGCTGAGGAAATGGCCAAGCAGAGACAGGCTTCCTGCCACAGGGTGAAGACAGACCTGTGCTTGCATGTGCTGTGAGGGACATCCCGGGCCGGAGGCGTGGGGCAGGTGCACAGGGAGGATGCCACGTGACACCCAGGGTCTGCTCCACTGGCCGCAGGGCAGGGCAGCTTCCAGCCAAGTGGATGCCCCTGCACATGCTCCCCAAAGTCACCCACACCCTTGGAGCTTTAATATCCAAATTACCCATTGCGAAATGCGGCGGCGTGGCTCTGTCCCATCTGCTGCGCAGGGTGCATTTGATCTAAGCGGAGTTTTGATTTCATTTTTCACTTACTATTCTTCGTATTCAAATTCAGAGTGCGATTTCACCCTGAGGGCTGCACAGAAGACTGGGAGTGAGCTGGGTCACAGCTCTCACCTCCTGTGGGTCCCCATGTGAACCCATTTTAGTGCGGTTGGTGACAGCCCCTTGCCCTGGCCCTGCCGATGCCCTGCCATGTCAGCTGAGACTCCAGGCTCCCAGCACCTGTAGTGACAGCCCCACGGCTGTGCTCATCAAGGACCCTGAGGCCATCCATGTCTCCCCAGCAATCTCCTGCCATAGCCCCCTGATTGGGGCTCGTGGGCCCAGCAGGGATCCGGCAGCTAGTCATGAAAACACGTCTGGGCTTCTCTGCAGATCCAGCTTCGTGAGTGGCGGGGGCTGGAGACCTGAGTGGCAGTCGCCAGAGCTGCCTCTGTTCAGAATGACTCCAGGGTGGGGCCCAGCCACGTGAGTGCGGCTCTGAATCTCATCTCCTCCCAGACTGATTGGCAATTATACTGCCATGCGTGATGCAATCAGATCTGAAATCATCTCGGCCCCAACTGTCACGGGCTCAGGCCTCTCCTCCGCGTGCCCCTGATGCAGCACCCCATGATGTTCGAGAGCTTGGGCCATTAAAATAGGTTACACACTCGTCCAGTTTATTCTGAAGGCGCCTGAGCTGAGCACAGGAGGGGGAGGATGAGGTGGGAGGGTGGGGGCCTGCTGAGCAGCGGGCAGGTGAGAAGGCTGCAACTGATGGGTCAGCCCATGAGTCCAGACAGGACACAGCCAGGCAGGTGCACCTTTCCTTTCACACACATCCCATCGATGGAGGAAGCTGTCACTTCCTCAACACGTTCCTGTGTCCCTGGGACCAGGGGAGCCACGCAGGTGCAGCAGCCAGTCCCACGCTCTAGACTTGACACCTCCTTCTTAGAGGAGAGCCAGCCTGTTCTAGGGCAGTTCCTGTGCCCCTGGGCTCCCGCAGCTGCAGTCTCCATGGAGGTCAGAGCACAAGTGTTGTCACAGAGCCCTCTGCTCTCTGCCGAACCTCTCACCTTGCAGGTAAGGGCAGTGAGATCTGCTAGGAGCTCTCTGTCCTTGGGCTCAAGCCAGGCTTGGTCTCAGGGAGCCCTGGCGGGATTGAACTGCCTGCCTTGTGTTGACCCCTGGACACACCCCTCCCTTCTTCCCCATGGTCCCTGCCTCCCGGTCCTGGACCTCCTGGTTTCCCCACATTCTGTTCCTACCACGAGGCAGTGCCTCTCCTCAAAGCCCCCTTGAAGTCTCTGAAGGTGCTGTTCACTGCCTGCCCTCCCATTGCCTCAGTCCAGGGGGCCAGTTCCCTGGAAGCTGGTGATGTCCACATGAATTTTGTGTGGGCAATGGATGCCCAGACACTCAGGTGCTGCCCAGGCTGTCCAGGTGCGAAGGGACTGCTTTTCTTATCAGGTCTTGATGCCAGGGTCTGAGGGCTTCCTAACAGAGCACCTTCCCCAGGGGCTTCCACTTCAGAGATCAGTTGCTTGCATGTGGAAAGAAGTCAGGTCCACGTCCTGCCTGAAGTCTGTGGATAAAGGTGGTTCCTGCCTCTGCCTAGGTTCTGGATCTGCAGGCAGAAGGATCACAAGTTCAAGGCCAGCCTGGGCAACTTAGCAAGTCCCTGTCTCAAAATAAAGAATAAGAGGACTGGAGATGTGGCTCAGAGGTAAAGCAGCTCTGGGTGTTATCCCAAGCGCAGCAAATAATAAATGAATGAATCACATTGATTAAAAATGCTTATCGCTAAAACTGCCAGGGATCGCCTGGGCTGCGGTGGGCGACAGACTTGCTAGATGCAGGGCCGCCGCAGCTCCAGTGTTTCGACTACAATATCTGCAGATGCTGCGGAGTGAGGGTGCGGAGGGGCTCTGCATCTGCTCACTGGGGTGGGACCAGGTGCAGGTCACCAGCTAGGTTGCTCTGTTGCTCTGCGGTGGGCGTTGGTGGAGGGTGAACAGTTCATCTAGAACTCCTGGAATATCCAGGAAAGGTCCCTGTGCTAAAGGCGGCCCCTGGGGTGGCTTCGGGAGGTGGACCGAGCGGGTGGCCCCAGGAGGGGACACTGAGGCCCTGACCCAGCCAGTCTTTCTCCTTTGCTTCCCAGCTGCCACGAGGCCTGAGTGAGAGCCTCCCCCACAGCTCCCACCAGAGAGCTCATCCTTACCATAGGCCTAAGGTGACAGTCAAGTCACCGGGGACCAAAACCTCTGAAATTTTGAGCCGAACTAAAGCTTTCCTCCTGAGTTGTGTCCTGCGGGCGTTGAGTCAATGAGGAAACTGGCTGGCACGACTTCCCCAAGCTGAGGAGCGGTGACAGGCAGGATGTACCCTTGCGCTCTGGGGTTCAAATCCTGTATCCAGCAGGGACCCAGGTTTCCTTGGTGTAAGTGCCTCTTAAGGACACAGCACCCTCCTGGGCTGTCTGAAGCTCATGCATGGGACACCAGGCCAGGACGTGGCTGGCCCGGCCCTCTGCACACACCAGCAGTGCAGCTACGAGAAAGAGCTGCTTCCCTGCATCCGCACGGGGTCTGCAGGGCCCGCATCTGCCCTGTTATGATTAGATCAACCAAACCTTGCTGGAAGAGTGTCCTGGATGGACTCGGGGTGTCTGTCCCCATGAAGTGGGCGGGACATGTTCCGTCATGGCCCGCTGCGGTGTCATGAGGATGTCAAAGCTGCAGTTAACAAGGGTTAAAGTGGCAGTGTTTTCCAGACTGGGTACGAAAAGTGCTAAGATGGCTTCTGGTAGACCAATTTTGTTTCAGCTTTTAAAAATCAACAAAAATGACACTCATAAACACGCAAACACGAATCAGAGATCTGTGCTTTGTACCAATGTTTAATGAAGACCCCATCACGGAGAAGCAGTTTATTTTATCAAGACGTTGATTTTGGTACTTCAGTTTTTTCATCAGAGTCTGGAAGACCCTTCTGCCCCACGCAGCAAAATCTTCATCTGGGTGTCCGCCTGTGCTCCGGAAGCACCCGCTCCGTGGTGGTCCTCACTGCCTCGCCCCTGCTCAGGCACCTTCTTCAGCCCTCACTGCACACACAGGAGCGTCCCACCCCCACAGACCCCCTCGTTGCCCAAGCACTCCCCTGTTTACATCCACACCTGCCCCCTGCTAGATGGCTGCAGAAAGACAGCCTGCTTTCTCCTCACCTGGAGGTCACAGCCATCTCCTTCCCGAGCTGTGATGCCACCCACACGCAAGTGCTTCCCTGGCCCAGGGACAGGGAGGGGTGCCTGGCCTCTGGTGTCACCCGCTCTCACACCCCTTTGTCCTCTGCCTCCCCACAGCAATTGTTCCTTCCTAGTCACTCAGCAGATACGATAGGCCCCTGTTGTGCAGTGGGGGACACCGCAACACACTGCACTCAGAGCTGGCATCCTGGGAGGCAAAACCAGCAGGTGAGTCAGTAACAGTGCTCCTCGGAGACAAGCACGAAGAAGTGAAGGAAAGGAAGGCTGGTTAGAGAGGATGGTCAGGGCGAGGGAAGAGGAGGCAGCAAGGCCTTGGAGGCCGCAGGGGGAGGGGTCAGCCGCCCTGGCTGGAGTGGATTGGTCAGAGGGGAGTGCAGCCTGAAAACCGGACCAAGGACCAACGAGGTGACAGGGTGCCAGACATGGAGGGTGGTGTGGGCCTTGCAGCCACTTCCCTCCCACTCGCCCTCCTGGAGCTGGGACCCCGGAAGCTTCCTGTTGTTCCCTGGATGAGGTGGCTGTGCCCCTAGCTTCTGGACCACTGCCACTGAGTGGACTCTGCTAATGTTCACTCCCTCCTCCCTACAGGGCTGGGAATTTCTTGGAAGAATGAATCATGGCCAGTATCTTTTTTTAGTATTGTATCTTGCACTTTGCAAAGTGCTATGACTATAATATTGAACAGTATCTGTTGAACTGAATCCTTAGCATGTAGTCTCCTCCATCTTATATGGGAGGAATGTAAGTTGCTGTGTTTGCTTATGAACCAACCTCAGTAAAGATATCAGCTAACCTGCAGCCTGGAAATAAAAGCCCATGCTGCCAATCTTCAGAGAGCTCCTCTATAGAGTGGGCTTTGAGACCCTCCTCCTTTCTAGAGAGTAGCCATGAAATAGAAATGTTCACCAGCCAGAAGCCTGGTTCCAGCTCGGCCAGGAAGGAATGGGGTGCGGGTGGTGCTTCCCCACCTGCATGCCTGGCTCCCGGTCAGGGAGGAAAGGTTTAGTTTTCTACCAGAGAAGTGGTTTCAAGAGAGGAGCCCAAGTGCTTTGAGGAGGGCGCAGCCCTGTGTTGCAGTGGGCAGTGGCCGCTGCGGAAGTGGCCTGCAGCTTATGAAGGGATGAAGGGACATCACACCTTTGCCACACTGCCCTCCAGGGAGCCCCAGGCAAATCTTCTGGAGGCTCTGCCATCCCCTGGACTCCAAGGCCAGCTGCTGATGGAGAGTCAGTATGGAGGGGCAAACATGCCCACTATGTCCTCTCAACCTTCCCTGGACATGCACCGCCTGGCACACCGGCCCCATCTGACCCACACCAGTGCGATCGCCTGCCGTCTGACACCAGTGGCCACAGCAGAAACGCTGGGTTTGCTGAAGACCCTGAGGTGACCCTCCAGAGTGAGTTCCCCAAGACGTGACACAGGGACCCACCAGCCAAGCAGGGGCTGTATTCAGCCCCTGTTTTCACATGAAATTTGGTCTTTCAAAATTTTAAAAATTCATCATTCCAGACCTCAGCCTTCAGCGCCTCTTGCTTTTCTATTTTCGTGTGGCAGCTGTTTCTCAGAGTTCACATCCACCCACAGCTGCTGGGGAGCCTTCATGCAGCGGTCAGGACTTCCTTAGCGCCCGTTGGGTGAGCGTGTTAGCTTTGTTTTGTCACAGTTTCTTGCATGCCCAGATGGTGCTTTTCCAGGAGAGGAGCGATTTGGCCATCTCAAGAGGAAAGCGGTGGAGAGCGGCAGGCGTCTGTGTGCACTGGTGAAATACGGTCACTGAGGGCCATTCTGCTAGCCAGACCATCAACTTATTAAATGACAATAAATAATTAGAATGCTAATTGGAACAAAATTCAGTGAGATTCGCTGATAGGAGACGTCCTTGTCTCTCCCATGCGATCAGCAGAGGCTGGTTGGTGAAGGTGACCCGCTCTGTAACAGCCTGCAGCAAGGGGGCCTTGCAGGAAGCCTCCAGAACCTCTTCCCTGCCTGGTCCCGCAGCAAGGACAGCAGAGGCATGCAGTGCACAGAGCTGCAGGAGGAAGCCCCAGCTCAGGGTGTCTGGGCCTCAGCCCTGGAGCTGCCTTGCTCTAGGGAGAGGGGAGCCACCCAGACGGGGCACCCTGACCAAGTGCACTGTAGAGAGGACAGGGGACTCGCCAGCCACAGGCACACTGTGGACTATGCAACTGGCGCAGAAACATCTGTTTTCCCACACAAGTTATCTAACTTGCAAAAACATTTATAATTTGCTTACCGCCATATTAAAATCTAGATAAGGTCCCTCAGCTACAAGAAGACTTGGTGGCTTTCTTATCTGTGTTGGCAGCATCTTGTAATAAGTCTTTTTTCTTTCTGGTCTGTAGTGCTTTTTCAATCAATGCAGCTGACACCAGATAGCTTCCACACAAGGGCACATCGCATCAGCCCTGTGTGGACGTTGACCTAATTTACTTAATCTTAGATTATTTATCCGGAATATCTTGCCTGTGAATATTTGAAAGTGTGTAACCATTGTAGTCTTTAGGGAGAAGGAAAAACAGGGGCCAATGAGCGTCTCTGCCCTTCATAAGCTGGGAGTGAAGGAGGCCGCGCAGCAGACGCTGGGAGTTAATTGGAATTTCCAGCCTGTGCACTTTGCCCTTGGGTGCCCGTCCCCAGCTTCTCTTCTTGAACCTTGTTTGTCGTGTGAGATTCTCTCACTCCTAGATGGTTCTGGAAAAGTGGAAGAGCAGAGTTTGACCGCAAGCAGTTAATGTTGGTGGTTTTCTGAGTCACCTCAGAGACCCTGCCCCTGCCCTCCCATGCCCAGCCTCCAACTCTCCTGCAAGACACCGCGACACAACTTTTAAAAACAAGTAGCTTGATTAAGGACTAAAATGTGTCTCTCAGTTCCTTACCGACTGAACAGTAGCCTCAAACGAGTGATATTTTCCAAGGAATGAATCCCCAAAAGTTTCAGTCCATTTACCCACAAAATTTCGACCATTCTTGGTTATTTTAGATTTTTTTCCTTAGTTAAAGAAAATTCAGCCAAACATTGAGCAGTAATGAGCAACAGGACAGTCGCTTTTACAGTAAAGACAAGTTTATTCAGATTTTCTCTTGTTCCCAGCCTGTGGGTGACATGGGCTGGCTCAGATGCTGGCTGCTTGCTTCTTAGTAATCAGGCACCCTCAAAGTAAATTCCGGCACGCACGTAAGCATGCCACGCCTGTGCGGGAGCAGCCGGCACGCTGCAGCTACTGCACTCATTTGGAACCGCAAGCCTGCACCCATCCTCTCCCCTTCACTGCCAGCAAAAGGAAGAACATAACTTGTGATGTTTTTCATCTTCATTTCCAGAAACCTTGTGTCTAAAATGCTAAGTATTTTAAAATACTGTCTTCAAACCAAGAAGCTTACAAAATGCATTTTGTAACCTCTATGACCCAAGTGTGATTTCACGATTTTCAAGCTTTGTTAGGTCACTGGAATTAAGTCCAGAAGGGACCCAGGTGCAAGGAGACAGAGCATTTCATGGGATGCAAGTTCTCCCTTGCAGTTTCTGTTTTCCTGTTTACACTTTTTGTTTTGCTTCTTTGGGGTTACAGTGGTGGCAGGTGGATGTGGCGACACATTTGCACGGAAGAATTAAAGCAGAAAAGCACCACATCACACTCCCACCTCCAAGGACTTACAGCCCAGGACTCCACTGCCGCAGCTTGGTCTCCAACAGCTGCCTCTGGTTTCTCCTGCCTCCACAGTGGGTGGCCAGGCAGGGATGCCTGTTCAGCCTCCAGGAATCACAGCAGGAGCCACCACTGGGTCTGCCCTAGGGATTTCCAGAGCCTCAAGATGCACATCACTCAATCTTCCAGAGGGAAAATGAGTCTTCTAGTTCAGTTTCTCCAGAGATGTCTGTGTTCAAGAGCCTTCCATGACTTGGCCCTCGGTGTGACCTCCGCCTTCACCCTGGCCCCCAACCAAACAAGCCATGCCCTGTGGGGCCTCCTTTTATTTCCTAGTTCTTCTGGTAGTTACAAAAACATTATTCAGATGCACTCTCCTCCAAATCCCACCCCCTCAGTTTGTCAAGAAACAGGGCGGCATCTAAGGACCTGGTGCACAGGAGAGGCCTTGGAGCACAAGGGACCAGGGACCACAGGAATGCCAGTCTCGGCTGCAGGCTATGAATTGGCCTGGTGGCTTTCTCTGGGTTCACTTCATTTTCCTGGGAACATTTTCCACCCCTGAGACATGATCCTATGAAGAAGCAAAACGACACATTAACAGACCTTGTGGACCTGGGCAGAGCGGCAACTCTGACGGGGGTGGGGGGGGAAGCAGCCATAGCTGCGGCCCTGGGGCTCCAGGAATCGGGGCCAGGATGTTCCAGGTTCCCATAGGCCCCGTTCATGTGCAGCCCACCCAGGGTCTCATCTGTGGGTCCCCAAGTTCCACCCAAACCCCAGGCACCAAGGACAGCATTCCCACATGATAGTTCCAGAGAAATGTGGTCACCCGGGAAGGTGGGGGTGGAGGGACCAGGCCATGGAGGCCAGCAGAGGCCGTTCCAGGTGGCGCTGCGGAGTGGAGACTGGAGTTGGCCAGGTGGCTATGCTGACTTAGCTCACTTGCTGGCTGCTCTAGCAAACATTCATTGTTTGGAGTTCAAGCTTATGAAAATAACTTGGAAACCTGTCATTGGTGTGCTCCTTAAAACAGACGACACCCCTTTGTTCCCACTCCTTGCTTGGTAACATGGTCCATTCCCACCAATTGAGACTTGGAAGCAACTTCTAAAGGAAACAGAAAAGCCGCTCAATCTCAGGGTCATTTGTCTCAGACATCCAAACTTAGAACCCCAAGGACACTTTTAAAGTTGTGAATCCCCCAGAAAGGTGAGATTTTGGATCATCACTGGTTGTGCCTTGCAGACTCCCCCGTCCAGGCCTGCACCTCCCCCTTCTCTACCCACCTAGGAAGCAGATCTGGACTTTAAAATTGTCATGGAAAGGGAAACCTTCCTGGGAAGGCTGCTTGTGAATTCGGATTGTATACTTTTCAAAATCTGAGGTTTTGCAATGATGACATTAGTGTGGCAGCCGAAAGTGCAAGGGGACAAGTCTGCGCAGCTGCTCCAGGCTTTGAAATGCCTGGACAATGGGCTCACTGTTCCCCGGGCCTCCCAGCATTTGCATAGACTGTTGGGCCTGATTGACCAGCAGGCGGTTGGAATCAGCTTTGTCCACAGATCACTTCAAGATGGTCCTGGTGACAAAGATTCAGGTGAAAGATGAAGGAGGAAGATTCCCAGACAACATTAGGAAGAACAACCGGAACCTGATAAGAGCTTTGGTTTGTTGATTTTTGAGGTGAAGACCTCCTCAGTCCTTGAAAGGGAAAATTCAAAAGCAGAACTTTGTAACATGAATGGACAAAGCCCTATTTGGGGAGCAGTCAGGGTGCTCCTTTGCCTAAACCCCAACAACTTTGTGGCATAACTTTATCGTGCTCTTCCTCTCTTAGAAGCCTGAGCGTTGCTGCCCCAAGGGAAGGAAACAGTTTCATTCTCTGTGGTCAAACGCTGTCACCAGTTGAGTCTGAATTTGCTATTCTTTTTCAGAAACATTACTTTTAAAAGTTGCAGCCCTGACCTCCCCTGGTGGCAGATTGGAGCTGTAGAACCAGGTGAAGTCAAATGCTTTACCTCAGGCTGCTTGCTGGAAGCAGTATTCGGTTTTGCAGTACTTGGTTGTAGCTTACTGCAGAGTCAGGAAGGCTCAGCATCCGCACCACCAAAATCATTCCCTCTTGACGCTGATGTTTTGACTTCGGTTTCGAAACACAAAATCTTTGTTATAGGTATCTTTTCCCCTGAGGTTTGACACCATCTGCACCATCCTTACCCAGAACTGGAGCAGGCGGGGACTGTGGAGCTGGGATTTGGTTCCATGCCCACAGTTTCTGTCTTGGGATTCCAATCTTGGAAAATGTAAATATTGTCAATAATTTGCAGAGACCAGTATCCTGTGGGAGAGGGTCTTCAGGGAGAGACCTAGGGCTGGGGGATGGGTGGAGCAGGGGTGAAGCTGGAGGAATCAAGACCAGGGGAGGAGACATCTCCTGCCATGGGGGGCGGGGAGGCTGAGGTCTGAGGGCTTCAATTTCTCCCAGGCCCAAAGCTCTGAGCTCCGCTGCCTCGCCTCGTGCACCGGGAGAGCCTGCCCAGCCCTGCCCTCAGCCCCCAGGCCTTCCTCTCCACCGCCCCCTGCGCCTCCTGTGCACCTGCAATACCCATCCAAGCAAAAGCAAGTTCTAGAGGAGGCACCCAGCTGCCCTCGCCCAACCCAGGCGCACCGTGTCGGGGCTGCAACAAGCTCGCGGGAGGCGTTTCCACGTCCCCACAAGGTTTGCTGCGATTGCAGCGACGCTCATCTCGGGACTATAACGATTAATCCAACCGCAGGTTTCCAGATAAGTGATTGTGATGGAGATTGTTGGCGAGAAAATAGACAATTATCCGCTGTTAGCTTTACATAAAGATCGCATTAACTCAAATTAGTTATCAGACAAAAGAGCGTCAGCGTGCGCGCCCTGCCCGCCCGCGCCCTGCCCGCAGGGACCCCCGGGCGCAGCTAGGCCCAAGGCGAGGCGGGCGGGGCCCAGGCCTTGCTCAGCAGGCAGGGCCGGAAAGTGGGGGCGCGCCCGCAGGGGATCCACCCCGGCCACACGCTGGGACTCGAGTGCTGCTGTCGCCTGGACAGGGACAGGGCGGTCTACCCGGCGCCCGCGCTCAGCTTTCCTGGAGCTCGCCTCCTCTGCACTCCAGTCCCCGCTCCACGACCCTCCCACTGGCGCGTCGTTCCTCTTCCAGGCCTTCGGCGAGGCTCAGTCTTCCTCTCCTGTCCACCAGCGGCCCCTGGTCGTTGGTCCTTGAGCGCAAGCAGGGACGTCATTAAAGACTCCGGGAGAGCGGCAGGCTCTCCTCCCCAGCCAGCGCCAGGCGACCTAGGTTCCAGTGGCCAAAGCCCGCACTCCCTTCGTTGCCACTGTCCCTCCCACCACACCGCGTCGGGGTTGCTCTCCACCGGACCCCGCTGCCACGCGGAGTGGGAGATGAAAGGGAAAGGCAGGGAGAAGGGGCGCAGAGCGACCCTCAGAGCTGAGTGTCCACGGTCGCGGCCCGGGCGGAGTCTTGCAGGAGGGGGGTGAGGCGGGGGCTGGGTTGTGCGGTCGGGACGCAAAAGTGGCGCACTGTCCACGCATTTGGCGCCTCCTGCCACGCTCCTCCTCCTGCGTCGCGGCCTGTTTAGAGCACGGATTCCACCACGGACGCTGTGATGCAGGCAAGCCCATGCCCGACCCAGTCACAGGGCCCAGCGGGGTCCTCACTGTCTCTGGCCCACACTGGCGGTGGCGCTTGCGCTGGGGCCGGCCTCTCCGGGCCCCCAGGGTCCCCGGGCCCCGATGAATAGGGCGGATAATGACCCCCGGTTCCCAAGGCAGGCTTTCTGCTGCCTGGTGAGCCTTGGATTTGTGTGGTCCAAGCCTTTCCCAGCTTGTCCCATTCTGTCACCGGGATAAGGGGCTCCCTCGGCTCGTTTGCACCTGCGTCGCTTTTGGCTCCTTCAGGAATGCGCTGAAGCTTGTAATCAGCTTTGTGAAGCCATTGAGTGCACGGCTGAGTGAAACTTCCAAAGCTGGAGGAAAACTGGCCGGCTGAATAGGAGCCAGCATGGGGCTGCTCTCCAAGCCTCCGCGCTGCCAAATTCCAGCAGAGCCCCTCACAATCGCTCCGCGCGGGCTTGACTGCTTTCCCCACACTGAGAAAAGTGAGAAAAGAAAAGCGAAAATACCAGTCACTGAGGTTAGCTGTTTGTTCCCAGATTAATGGCAAACGGCTCCCTCCTACTCCACCCCCCCTCAGCACAGCTCACCAATTCAGGAAATATGACATAGTGGAGGGGAGGGCAGTTATTAATAACTCATCTGATTTCACCTCTTCTGTCCCTCCTCCAGGGGCCAACCCTGGAGGTGCCTGGTTTTCTCTACTCCAGTTGCTGGAATGAACTCTGGGTTCCAAGTCTGCCTTTGGGCCTGGGCCTAGGGTGACAACAGTCTGACTGCCATCTTGCTTGAGGAGAAGTGTTAAATGAAGCCACGGGGGAAAAGCTCACAACCCGGCACTGCTGAGCTTCCAGCACGTTTCCTCCAGGAAACAAAGATGCAGGCCGGGCCCAGCCTCTCTGACTCACATCCCCAAATGCACCCCACAGGATTCTCCTCCAACCAGGCACCTTCGGATTTCAGTGGCTTTGGAGAAGAGGAGGGTACAGGGAAGGAGTTCCTCTGACATCTATGGTGGAGTTGCTTTCCTTGCCAGATAGCTTGAGAAACAGGGGCGGTGGCCCTGGAAGCTGCAGCTGCCACCCGGTGCCAGATCCACAGCCATCTCAGTTGGGGTCTCCCACGGAATCCAGCCTTTGGGGAAGAGCCTCCAAGCCCTTTCCAGGCCCGTTGGTCCTGCTTTCAGGTGAAGGAAGGTTCCAGGCGGCTCTCTCTCCAGCCAGTGGAAGACCAGTCCATATTGCCAAGGTGGAGACACACCTGCATCCGCGCAGCTGACTGCGGGTCCCAGGAGGGCTTTTGTGTCACCCCAGGTTCTGGAGCAGAGCCTGCACGTGTCAAGTGAACCCTGAGCCTAGTTTGTCTCTGGACTCAAGAGCCTGGAAGCAGGTCTTCTGGGAAGGGAATGTGGGATCCTTTCTCTGGACCGTTTATGAGCCCTCTCCTCAGTGAATCTTCTGGAAAGTACTTGGAGGAGAGAAAGTGAAAGCAACGTTACAATCCGTGCATAAAAACTGTCTCTACAATTGCTGTGAATTTCTTTGGCTAATTATTTCCACCATGAACTGGAAGTCTTTCCCTTTCTGCAAGCACAAATGCATGGTTTTAATATTTGATCTGGCTTTCTACTCCTCCCAGTAAACAGGAGCTTGGTCCAGCAGGGTGTCTTTCTGCTCTGCAGAGCCTTGCTTCGGTGGGGGCATCATAATGCCTGACTGTGCCTCTGTGCTATAAATAGTCCCCTGGTAGATCGAAAGACTTAATGGGCCTCTTTAAATACCTAACTTATTATAAAGCCCCGGGGAGAATAACATTAACAGGCAGAGCGGAATAAGAAAAGAGCGCCCCCTGTAGATGCCCCATTACAGGGTTCCAGGTTGCTCTCTCAGGCAGTGCGGCGTGGGCAGGAATTGTCCTATTTATATACATTAAGGTGCACAGGAGCCAAGTGCACTATCGCTAAGAGGGTCTTGCATGAGAAACAGCCTGTGTGAGCAGGGAGCAGACGGTCCTCCAGGAGGTCAAGTGACTGGCCCAGAATGACGGGAGGTATCCTGACTACTACCGGAAATCATAATAAGTTAAAAAAAAAAAAAAAAGCAGTGCATGTGTTGCCCTGGTTTTAAACACACCAGATAGTTCCGTGGGTGAGCAAGTGAGCAAGGGAGTCACCCCTTCTGATAGTGCTGGATCCCCAAAGGTGGCACAATGAGAGGGTGTGGGACACGAGTTAAACGTCTCTGATACCAAGACGTCACACAAGCACTTTCCAAAATGCTTTAAACGTCCCAAGTTGCACCACCCATGTTGACAGTGGAGTTTACTCTTTTACCGGAAAGTTTTACATGGTGTTTTCAGCAGCGTTTCTCCTTCCACCCATTCTCAGTAACAAGTCAGGAGGCTACGCAGCAATTCAGAAATTAGTGAAATTTTATTCCTGGTGGGGGCGTTGGATTAAGAGGCTGGAAGAGTGTGAAGCAAGTCAACGTGTAATTGCATGATAAGGCTCTCACGAGGAATTTATTGGCCAAGTTGCTATTTCTATTCCTTCCTAATCTCGTTTAGCACATTCGTTCTCTGCAATCTGTCTCCATAATCTTCCGTAGCAGAATGGCAGCCAACAGAAGCACGCGTGTTTGGAGAGAAGAGAAAATATGCAGAAGCGTGATAAACTGATGCTAATTATCCATATTTAGGACACCGAGTGCAGAAGATCAAGGTTTACAAATAGCAACCCAGAGCCAATGGTGATGGCTTCCTCATGTGGAATATATCGGAGGGGACCAGATAAGGGTTTCATGGGCAGCAGAGATTTATTGGTCAAAGGGTTCACCTTCCACTTTTCCACTTTGATGTAGCAGTAAATTATTTAGGCTAGAGTCACCAGAACATTACTCTTTCATTTGGCGATGTGCCATGACTTGCTCTTTCTTTGTGTGCTTTCAATGCAAATCCTTGTAGTTTAACATCAGCCGATAAGAAACAAATAATTGAAGTAATAGGTAATTCCCTTTAAATCGTTCATATAGGATGGTCCCGGGAAGAATGAGCCGAGGCGGAGAGCAGAGGCTGAAAGTAAAGCAGCCTCCGCCTCAGCCCTCAGACGGCGTGGCTGTCTGAAAAGCAAAGGACATGGACATTCATGGGTGTGCGCGAGAGGTGCTGCTGTGTGCAGTGGGGCGGTTTTCCCTGACAGGAATAAAAAGCATCCACTCTTCCTCTTCCTCTTCCTCCACTGTCCACACGCCACCCCAACTCACTTAATATTTTAACTCTGCTTCCCGTGGGCTCTGAGAAAAGGTGCAGCAAGGGCTCAGGCTCCAGCTTGGCCTGGCGTGGTGAGGGGACAGTGGCAGACCGTCCCCTGTGGAGCCGCAGCGCCTGGTGCTTTCCAGGGAGCCCGCTCCTCGGAGGCACAGGGCGCTGCTAAAGAGCGCCTGCACATTCTCTATGTGCAATGCAGCCCACCGCGATCCGGTGGCATTTGCTTTCGACTCGTCATCGCCAGCTGGGAAACTGGTCTCCTTGCTTCCTCCTTTGAGAATCTTCTAGAGTTTTCATTCGTAGCTTTTTTAGGTGATTGTTAGAGAAGGAAAGAATGAATCAGTGTGAACGGCTTCTAAGGACAAGGTGGTTCTGGAATAAAAAGTCATGCTGAACTCCTGTGTGCAGGGTATGAAGGAGGAGGGTCCTGGATATGCTGCGTTTCTTCTGCTCCACCACACGGGCCAGACGTGATCTGTGGGTGACAGCCACACACCACACCCATTTCTCTGTTTGGAAAGCCTGAGATGTGTCTTTACCTTCTGCTGCTGAGTCCAGTTGTCACTGATGGGGACACCATGTGCAGATTTCAGAGAGAAAAAACATTGAAGATGTGTATCTGAGAACCAGAGGGTTACCGTGTGTCATTTGGCTGATTGAATAATGAGTTTGTAGCATTTTGCCCAAAACATTTTCAAAGTTACCCATTGTTCTGTAAAAACTAACTTTGTTATATTAACTCTATAGTTGCATTTAATTTTAAGATGTAGAACTGAAACAGTTCTTCATTCAATTCACCAAAAGAAGAAAAGATAAAAACATAAATATTCCTTCATCAGTGACAATCCAGCAATTGAGACAAAAGATGTAGGTTGCTGGTTTCCCCATGAATCATCTAAATGAGAGGAAGAGCCACATTCGTTCCAGTACCTGGCTTGTTCTGACACTGAGAGGTCAGCGTGCCACCCGCGATCCCACTCTGCGACCCCACTCTGTGCCTGCCGTGGTGATGTGCCCACACTGGGCCTGTCTGGGGGGGGGGTCTGCAGAGTCAGCCTCTCTCCCTCAATGCCATGAAAGTGACCTAAATGGCACTCTGATGCCCACACTCTTCATTTCTACAAGCCCTCGCATTCACCTCCAAAGGCCACCTCTTCACCTCAAGCCACCGCTGGTCAGTGTAACAACTAACCATTATTTTGAGCACAGGATTCCCTTCAGAGAGCAGCAATTTAAAAGTAAACAGTTAAATGCAAGGAACAGTTTACACCTATTGAAGCTAATTTTAGAATTTTAATTTTTTTAATTAAATTTAAATTAAATTTTAAGTTAGCTTGTGTTCACACAGGTGGACACAGCAACTGATTTTCATCCCACTTGATTATTCCTGGACAGAATTTAAAAACGCAAAGAGAAGTGCCTTATCCAGGGACCTAGGCCCCACCACAGGCTGCCAGGACACCTGTGCCCTTCCGAGGCCCAGTGGCTGTGCATGTGCACACACAGGTGAGAGTGTGCCCATTCAGGCACATGTGTGTGCATGCATGTGTGCCCACAGATGAGGTCTACATTGCAGCAGCTTGCCTCAGACAGCACTGCTGAGCACCAGAGGAGCTTTGATCTTGGGAACCTCCTGCCTCAGCCTTCTGAGCCTCTGGGATTATAGGTGTGCACCACCGAGCCTAGCATTGGGCTAGTGTCCTCTGCAGGCAACTGTTCTCCCTTCCAATTCCTGATGCTGATGTGGATGAATTTGATCTGTGACTGGGCACAGTGGTGCACACTTATAATCCCAGTGACTGGGGAGGCTGAGGCAGAGGAAATCGGCAGTTTGAGGTCGGCCTTGGCAACTTAGTGAGACCCTGTCTCAAAAATAAGATAAAAAACGAACTGGGGATGTAGCTCAGAGACAGAGCATCTTTAAGTTCCTAGTACCACAAAAATGGATGGCTGAATGGATGAGTAACATGGTGCATGCCCTCAGCCACCAGAGAGCAGCCTGTCTTCCTGGTATCAAGAGGGGAGAGGCTGCTCTGAGCTCTCGCTCCTCTCTAGAACTCTGCCCACACTGAGTCAGCTCATAGACAAATGCTACTTCAGTACAGAGACTTCAATGAGCCTCTCCTCCACCAGTACCTGCTTCCCAGGGCGTCTCCAGGGCTGCCGAGGGCTTTGGGCGTCCATCTCTCTGGAGCATTCTGGGGCTCTTTCCTGGAGGTATTTCGGCCTCCTTAGAAAATGTCTCTGGGCGGCGGTTTCTCATTCACGGGCAGTGGACATCAGGCATTTGGAACAAATGCAGAACTCCAGTGATGGGTCAGCACGCCGATCACAAGACACTGCACGTGTGCTTGGCATGTTGACGCGCACGTTCAGCGCCAGGGACTGCAAACAAATACACAGTGTGAGGGTGGGCCTTATTGGGAATCATGCCTGGTAAGGCCACCCACAGCATGACACTTCCAGGCTTGTCTCAATTCTTCTATCGGGAGCAGGAAGGGTCCTCAGATCTTGACATATGCAGCAGTTAGCCATTGGCTCATTCTGTGGCTGCAGGGGCTGACGGGTCACCGTGGGGTCCTCCGCAGTCACATGTGCTCACCCTGGCTTCTGCACATTAAAAGAGGAATAAATACCCGGCTGACTCTCCTTGCTCATTATCTATGAGTTGATGTGTTAATGCGCCGTTGCTTTAGAGGTCGTAAATGACAAGATTTTTACTATTACGAGTAATTTATAGCTATTTCCTGCTTGACTGACAAATCCTCATGGAGAAGTCCAAATCTGTCTGCTTGACACACATTTATTTTAACACTTTTCCCTTTTCCAATTTCTAGCATGTACTAACTACTGTTTTCCTAGGTGTCAATTTGCACCTGTGGGGTCTACCTCTCGAGGCCTCGGCGAGGTCCCCCGGCCTCGACTCCAGACGGCACCTGCGTTCCAGCAGCTAATGTGGGTGATTACTGGCATATTTACTGTAATTTATAAAAATCGCAGGAAATGACATTTTTATTAGTCACTGACTCTACCACCACCAACGGCAATGGATGTTATGCATACAAATCCGTTTTTAAAAATCGTTCTTCCGAAATCAGCCACTCTTTCCAAGCTAACTCAGAAGTGATTGCAAATCACTTCAGGGTGGCGTGCATGGGATTAGAAGGGAGCTCAGAATGCAGCTCATTTCCTGGGCTCTCCCCAGGGACGGGAAGGGGTCAGGAAAGGGGTCAGAGCCTGAGGGCAAGGCTAGGAATGCCCTGGCCACATCCTGAGGGGCAGCGTGGAGGCAGCTCCAGCAGGAACCCGAGTTGGACTGGGCCCCTGGAGTACTGCGTGTGTCTGCTGTCTCTGCTGCTGGAGTGCAGGTCCCTGTTCACATGCCCTTCTCACCAACAGACTCCAGAACCAGGGCAGAGGTGGCCTCTGAGAGGCAGGAGTCCTGCTTCTCCAAGTCCCCAGAAGGCCTGGTCCTGGAAGGGAGGGAAGGGGCTGCCTGTGTGTGAGTGGGGACTTTCTGGGTGGATTTGGGCAGGGGGGCTTTTGCAAACAGATAAGCCATGGAATCTTATAAAAAGGTGTTGGGGGTGAAAACTGATGGCTTGGTGTTACTGAAGCTTGGGGAGCAGGCCTATAATCCCAGCGACAGAGGATTGTAAATTCAAAGCCAAATTTAGCCAGGCTCTGAGCCACTTAGTGAGACCCTGTCACAAACAAACACTAAAATGGACCAGGGACTGTGGCTCAGAGGTTTAGTGCCCTTGGGTTCAATCCCTGGTATCCCCACCTCAAAAAAAATAGCCTGGAATCCCACTTCCCACAAAACTGTCACGAGCAGCCTCGAATCCACACTGTGGAGTTTAAGTGGCACCCTATGGGCAGTGAGAGGCCACTGAGGGGCATCCAGAGTGGTGAGCACGGTCTGGTCAGAGCTAAGGATTCAGGAGCTGGTGACTCCCCAGCTCCCCAGGAGACAGGAAGAGGGCTGAAGGTGTGGTCTGGGGGATGCAGCCTCCCACAGGTGGGATGGAAAGAAGCCACTGGTGGGGCAGGAGGAACGGGGCTCATGTCGGGCAGCTCAGGCAGGGAGCAGGGCAGTCCACTGTCTCAGGCTGAGGAAATCAGCATCGAGGTCCCTAGAATGTTCACCTCCTGGGGACGTCAGGGAGTCACTGAGTGTCATGAGGACCAGGGGAAGTGGTGGGGCAGGAAGCAGACAGGTGCAGAGACAGGGAGACTCTGGTGAGCTGTGGCTGAGGGTGGGTGTGGGATCGAGGTGAGTGCACCTGGACTTGGGGAGGGGACATCCCAAACGTGCAGGGCTGTGGGTGGCACAGTCCTGGCTGTTCCTGGAGCCATGCTGCCCTCACGTCATGGTCGCAGTGTTCAGAGCAGCCCCACCCCAACCCCCATCCTAATGAAAACCACACAGAAGGAGTCCACCCTAGGTCTGGCCAGGAAGGCCTGGCTCCACATTCCGCTGTCCCTGGTTCTGAGGGCCACCGGGAAGCCAAATGCAAGTGGCTTTGGGCCTTGGACAGGAGGGGGCTGGCTAGAGCTTCTTGATTCTCTGCATCGGCTGACACATCCCAGGCACTGCACGATTTGGATCCGTTATTCATCCTCAGAACAAGACGAGGTGGATGCTTTTCATGCCCAAGTTATACCAGAAAACCAAGGTTCAGAGGAGCACAGCCGCTGACTAGGAGAGCTCACATCCACTCTAGATCTGCAACCCATGCCAGCTATCCATATCCCAGACAGGCCGTGCCCACGCAGGGCGGCTGCAGCCCTGGAGCCTGTCCTGCTCTAACAAAGCCTAAGGACAGAACCAAGCTGATCTGCGGTGCTCATTCACAGTGGAAGACAAAACTCAGACACTTAACACTGTGGCCTCATGTCCCGCATACCTCGCCCGGGGTGTCCAGAAGCAGGAAAATGGGAGCGGGGTATACAAGAAAAATCAGTTGAAAGAAACATACCTGCAACAACAGATGCCGCCCCTTAGCACACTGGTAACAGATTGAAGGATTTAGGAAACTGAGCACGCTGTGGGACAGATGACTACTGACAGAGAAGCAAAAATGGTTGAAAACACCTGGAAATTCTAGAACTGAAAGTCCTCTCCACCTGTGAACTTTCTGATCGTGATGTCTGTCTCGTGCATAAATAAGGCCAGCAATGCCTGCTGTCCCCAGAAGCCCTCCTGCAAGGAGGCTGGGGAGCCAGGCCACCTGGGGCCTCCCAGATGGGTGGGGCTGTGTGCACCCTCTGAGGATGCTGGCTTCCCCAGCACTGGCGATGGTCAGTGTGGAGGACCAGCCACGTGTGACTGTGGAAGATGTCCTAGCTAGGCACCAAGTCCCCAGGAGCAGCAGCCAAATTCCTGGTAGTTGTAGATCTTTGGTCTTAAAGAAGATGTTTATGGCCTTAAAGTGGATTTTGTAAAAATCGGACTTATTGTATATTGAAATAATCCACTCTGCTTCTAGGGTTTGGAAGAACGCAGAGGCTCTGCAAGAACAGCTTGTGCAGCGGGCAGCAGTTAGTCAGACAGTGTGTTATTGATGTACACCCACTCCCCCACCCAGGGCATCCGACTGGGCATCTACACCTGTGGAGGCCTCAGGAGTCCGTGCTCCTCAGGGCACCCCCAGGAATCCTGGCATGTTATTCCTCTTAAGAAATCCTGGGGAAATACAGGCATCCACACCCAACGTGAGCCCTTCCAATAGCAGGACCTCATGGCAGTGTTGCCCTTTGCTGTGCTAACTTGTGCTAGAATTGAGCAGTTATACTTTTTACATATAAGAAGTTTTTTTTCTATTCTTACTTTAGAAATGGTAGGTATCGTTTGGTGCATGAGGCAACGAGAGGATGGGTGTCAGGACCCCATCTTGCACATACTCTGTGCCTACTCTGGGCAATGGTGCGGCAGGACCAGGGTGCTCCTAGAGGGTGCTTTCCCCGGAACACAGCACACAAGTCTACAGGCTAATGTGAGCTGTTCAGGGTCACTCACCCGGCTTTCACTGTAACTAAGCCATAAGAATTTGCTCACTAACTCACCGGCACTTGAGTTCTGCCTTGGAAGGAACTCACATTTGTCTTGCACAGCAACATGGGGTGAGCATGGGTTTGGCACACAGAGTTCCCTTACAAAAATCAGGTTTGAAGGCATCCTGGGGGACTATTGGGTTCCATAAGCCGCGTTTGATGTCCTTCCTGACACTGAATTAGCAGGCTACTCTAAATCCTGGCCTAGCTGACGTTTTCATCTAATCAATTTCTCATTGAACCCCCAAGATTCTTGTACTGCAAGCTAAAAATCTCTTTGTGGGGATTATGTCTATAATTTCAGAAAGGTTTTCTGATCTTCTGTTTAACAGGATTTTTGGTCTGTTTTAGATTCTTCATTTTATTTTGGAAACCAAACCAAACTGTCTTGTGTTGCGGTGTTTGGTGTGTCTGCCGTGCATAGCTGACATAGGAAACAGCTCGTCTGTACCCTGCACAGGCTTGAAAGCACAGATGTTCCACATTAGATGGGGATTACCCACATAGTTCCACTGCCAGCCATGACTCCACTGGGCACCAGCAAGGAGGGAGTGTGAGTATGTGAAAATGTAGACATGTAGCATATGTCGAGGAGAGTAAATATTTTCTGTATTTATTTTTGTATAAATTCTATTCTACTACCAGTGCTTTTTATTTTTGAGTGTTGTTTGACCTATAGATCCTTAAGTCTATTCCATCTTATGATCAAGAAGTTCAAACAACTTTTTGGCCACAATAGCTCACTGAACTTCATTTCAGGGCCCATTTTTCTAACTATCATCCACCTTCTGCAATGATAGATAGATTAATAGATTAGTACCATCATAAATTCTGGGTGTGCTTTCTATTTCTAGATATCTCTTAAGAAGGCCTATGAATCACTTAAGAATTTTGTGATAGTGTTTCTGTGGTAATTCCTTGGTGTTGGTTTCTGATCGAGAGATAAAATTTCCTGTGTGTGAAGTAAAAAGACTACTGACCCTGAGGGTTCTCCCTCAACAGTGCTCAGACCCCATGGGCTCCCCCTGGCTAGTAACTGGGTCTCCCTGTTCAGCAGAGTCTTGCCTGGTGACTGACCCCTCTGTTGCTCTGTCGGTGGGGTTGGGGGTGGTTGTCACGGTGGTGGTTGTCATGGTGGTAACTGTCATCATGGTGGTTGTGATGATGGTGAGTTGTCAGGGTGGTGACTGTCATGGTGGTGGTTGTTATGGTGTTGGTTGTCATGGTGGTGACTGTCATTGTGGTTTTCATGGTGGTGACTGTCATGATGGTGATTGTCATGGTGGTGACTGTCATGATGGTGATTGTCATGGTGGTGACTGCCATCATGGTGGTCATCATGATGGTGGTGACTGTCATCGTGGTGGTTATCATGGTGGTGACTGTCATGGTGTTGGTTGTCATGGTGGTGACTATCATGATAGCGATTGTCATGGTGGTGACAGTCATTGTGGAGGTTGTCATGGTGGTGGGTGTCATTGTGACTGTCATGGTGGTAGGCATCATTGCAGTTGTTATCTTGGTGGTGAGCTGTCATTGTGGTAGTTGTCTTGGTGGCAGGTGTCCTCACGGTAGGGTCAGTATGCTGACTGTCATTGTGATGAGTTGTCATGATGGTGACAGGTAACATTAAACCATGATTCCAAGTTTAAAATAATTACCATGGCTTTGGGAACCACCTTTTAGAACAATAGCCCAGAAACCAGGAACTCCCCAGTGAGCACTCAGCTCTCTGATGCTGTTCATCTAGAGGAGGCATGAACAAAGGGAGGGAAGTCAGTGGGTCCAAAGTGCTCTCCTTGCTGAAAGACCTCTACTACACACCCTACTCAAGGAGCTTCTAAGACCTTCAGGAAAGGTGGTCTTGCTAGTGCATTTGGACCGTGCAAAGCTGCAGCCACTCACGTGTCCTTGTATGTGCCCATTCAACTGCTCGAAACTTGGTGTTATCTGCAGTGACGAAGAGAAAGAGGTCAAGGAACTAAACACAGCTCAGCTTTCCTATAAGGAGTCAAGAACATGGAGAGGGAGAGGAGAAAAAGCACTGTGTGAGACAAAATAGTAAATTTCAAGACCTAATAAGAGAAAATCCCAACATGATTAGGAATACAAAACCTTGGAGTGGATGATAAACCAATGAAGCAAAGCCACCCAAGATGTGCTCAACTTCCAACAAGATCATGTGTCATGACCTGGAAGAAGTTTGGTATGATGCTAAGACCATGAAGACTCCTGGATAAACTTAGTGGCTTGAACAACTGTATCTATTTTTTGCCATCTTTGAACCCCACTAATGTGAGTATTAAATAATAAAAGAGAGGAGACAGGAGAGGATCATGAATACTTCAATGGAGAAGGGATGAGCAGACTTAAGAAAGCCAAGAACCAATGGGTAGAGTGCGAGGAATCATAAGAAACACACCATTCCTACCACAGAACCACAGGAGGCCCTGGAACCTGGCTTCATGAAATGATGGTCTGAAGCCACCTGGGATCTGCTGGCCCGGAAGCACTTCCTGGGTCCAGCAGACAGCAACCGCCCTCCTCCAGCAGGTTCTGTGGCAGAACACTGAACCACAGAGGTCTGAGATCACGAGAGGAAGGCACACTGCACACGACCTTTCAAAGGAAGTTCTCAGACTGAGCGGTGAGTTCCCTGGCCCCTTCTCTCACTCAGTTCCAGGAATGCTTGCTGGCAAATGCAGAATCTCCTCCAGAGAAACAAAAGGATCTGAGGGGAAGAGGAGCGAAAAACTATATGTAATTGACTTTGGGTATTCCTTCAATGAAAAGTTCAAGGTCAAGCCTGGAATAAAGCCTGCAGGGGTCATGTAGCTAACTGCTGAGGCTTCTATCAGCCTTTTAAGGCCTCATTTAAAAATATTAACAGTTAAAAGGGTAACTAGAGTGCCGTTGATGGACTGTTCACAACAACACACAAACTGGATCAGAAAGAGCAGATGTGATGTAGGTCGGATAGAAGGCACTTTCTTAAACTCAGAAGACATTTCATTCATGAAACAAAATGAGCACAGTAGAATGAAAAAACATAAAAAACACAGAGTGCAAAGCAAGTTTTGGAGTATAAAAAAATACGATTGCTGGAAAAAAAAAAGATCAATAGACTAGGGGAAAGACAAATGTAAGAAACTAACAAAACCAAAAGAAAAAGAGAAAAAATGGGAGATAAAATTGTGGACATCAGATGATGGAGAAGAAGTGGCCTCTAATAGGAATTTTTAAAAAATGAAAATAGAGGGAAGGAAATTTCAAAGAAATGCTTCATGAAAGTTCTCAGAATTGAACTTTGTGACTTTCAAGAGTAAAAAAGTACATCAAATTCCCAGCACAGCAGATAAGAAAAGGCTCACGTCAATACACATCACCATGCAACTTTTAAAAGCAGGAAAAAGAGAGAAGAGCTAAAAACAAATCAACAAAGTCGCTTGAATAGCTCAGATCTTTTGAAACAGCAAACTAGGTGCTGAGGAGTTGGCTCAGCAACGGTGCAAGTTGCTGGCATGCACGAGGACCTAGGTTTGATCCACAGCACAACAAAAACCACACAAAAAATTAAAAATAGAAAAACAAAAATAGGATATATATAAAAAAGATCAGGAATCAAAAGAGCATGGACTACCTATAGCCAACATTTACCTAACTGTGAGGGGGTGGCCATTTCTCTACTTCAAAAATAAGTCAGGAATGCTTGCTCTTACGCACTCTGTTCAGCACCATGCTGGAGCTTGTTGCCCATGCAATCAGACAATAAAAAAGGAGACTCTAGATTAGAAGGGAAGGAATAAAAATGTTTTTATTTACTAATGATAGGACTGTCTGTCTTAAGTCTAAAAAGGAAATCGTTTGGAAGAAATGCAACAAAAGATGTACAAGATCTGAACACTGGGAAACCCTAAACCGTCACTATCAGAAAATAGAGAGATGCAGCATGCCAAAGGACTGGAAGACCAATATCATGAAGATATGGATTCTCTCAAAGCTGATCCATAGATTGCATGATATGCCAAATAAAATTGCACAAACCTTTTTTGTTTGGGGTAGAAATCAGGAACTTTTTCAAAAATTTATATGGAAGTTTAAAGGATATAGAAGAGTCAAATGACTTTGAAAACCTGATCAAATTTGGAAGATTCATATTACCTGCTTTTGAAACTTAATTATAAATATAAAGTCATCAAGACTGTGTGGTATTGGCACAAAGGTAAAGCAACATGGAATAAAAGCACACCCCTATATAGGAGCAGTGGATGCTTGACAAAGGCACCAAGTCATTTTAACGTGGAAAGGATAATCGTGCTTAAAAATGGTACTAGAATAATGAACGCGTACCTCATGCCACATGCAAAAGCTAGGTGAAAATGCACCACAGACGTAAACGAGAGCTGAAGTTTCAGGAAGGTGTCAGGATGTTCCGTAGGACTTTCTGCTCTTAGCCTGTTCTGAATAATGCAATAGTCATTGGCCCATGTGACCACTGAAGTATGGCTTGTGTGGTGAAGGAACTGTAGCATTCATTTTATTTAATTTAAAATGAGTAAATGTTAAAATTTAAAAGCTACATGTAGCTACTGACTACTGAATTATCATATTTTCCAATGAAATCGGGAAAAAAATCTTAGTGACTTGGAATCTGGCAATGATTTCTTAAATAAAATGGAAGAAGCCTGCACTATAAAAGAAAATCAGCAAGTTAGACTTCATCAAATATGAAACATTTATTTTTCAAAAGACTGAGAAGATGGGGCTGGAGCGGTGGCTCGGCGGTTACGGCGCTTGCCCCGCTTGCACAAGTACAAGAATTCAAACCCCAGCACCACGTACACAACAAAGTCTCAGAGTAACGAAACCTGCATGAAAAACTAAATAAAAATTGTTTCTCTCTCTCTCTCACTGTCCCTCTCTCTTAAAAAAAAAAAAGGACTGAGAAAATATTTTCAAAACACTTACCTGACATGTATCCATGATAAAGAACTATCAAAACTCAATAATATAAAAATAGATATAAAATAGCTATAAAATTGGATGAAATATTGGAACAGAAATGTCTTCCAAGAAGATAGATGGGTGACTGGTAAGCATAAGAAGAGATGATGCCCAACATAAGAAATCATTATGGAAAAGCAAATTAAAGCTACGTTGCAATAGTGCACATCAGCTGTATGGATAAAATGAAGAAGCAAGGATGAGTGGGTATAACTGGAATCCTCAGGCACTGCCAGTGGAATGTGAAATAGTACAAACAATTTTGCAATTTTTAAAAAAGTTAAACAGACCTATCATATGGCATGACTATCTTACTCCCAGGTATTTACTCAAGAGAAATGCAAGACTATATCTGTGTACGACTGGCACCCAAATTCATGCGTAAAAACCAGAAAGAAATGTCCATCAGCAGGTGGATAAACAAGCTGTGGTATATCCACGCAGCAGAATGCTACTCAATGGTGAAAGGAATGATGTGCTGACACACGCTATAACACAGATGAATCATGGAATCAGCATGCTGAGTAAAAGGAGCCAGAAGAGAGTTCACACAATGCTTATATGAGGTCTAGTAAATGCAAACCATTTCATAATGTCACAAATTACATTAGTGGTTGCCTGTGGGTAGAAAGCACAAGAGGTGGGGGTTTACAGAGAGGATAAAGGACTCTTGAGAATGGTGGGTATGTTCATTGTCTTGATTGTGGCAATTTTATGGATACATGCATTTGTCACTTTGTTGAATTATATACTTTCTGATACACAGTTTATTGCACTTGAAGTACCCCTCAATAAACTGCCAAAAACAAACAGTAAGGACTAGGCACCAGCGACATAGCTGTTAGAAGACAAAAGGTCAGCCAGGAGCTATAGTACACACTTGTAGTCCCAGTGACTTGGGAGGCTGAGGCAAGAGGATTGCAAGTTTGAGGCCACCCTCAGCAACTTAGTGAGACCCTGTCTCAAAATAAAAAATAAAAAGGGTTGGGAATGTAGCTCAGTGGTAGAGCAACCCTGGGTTCAATCCCCAGTGTCTTTCACACTCAGGACAAAAATCTCAAGGGAAAGATTCTTTTTTTTAACCTAGAATCATATACCCAGCTGAACTGCCACTCTTATGGTAGCCTATAGGAGGACATGATTTACCAAAACAAGGGAGAAACTTAGCAGGCACACAATTTGGAATCCATAACAGGGGTGACGCATGGAAGAGAGGTGGATGAAGTATGAAGACAATAGCCGCACAGCAGAGCAGAAAGCTGCCCGTCCAGACTGCAGCCAGCAAACACAGGGACCCTGCAGGGATGGCTCTAAGAAGACACTGAACTGATGGAAGACCTAGGGGCCAACCTTGTGGGAAATACTACTCAAGGGTCTGCCAAGACATTCAGAGTACGAAAGAAGCTGGGACAGGAACACAGAAAGCTCAGCAAAAGAACAAGAATAGCTCTCACAAAACATGGCCCTTAATGGTATGAGGGAGAAAGGTCTCTAAGAAAGGACCCATGGTCACAGTCTATGCTGTGCTCAATCATGAATGAACACTGAATGCTAATGTAACAAAACCATGATGCACCCACTTTGGGAGAGAAGGGAGCAGGAAGAATACAGAGAAAATGGAAGCTTTTCAGCTTCCACTGAAGTCTGAGCAGACAGCAACTGAGGTCAACCAATCAAGAAGCGCTGTCAGCACACAGAGGCATGCGCAGGAGACACAGGTGATTATGGAGGTGGTCTGAGGGGTGGCTTGAAGCTAGGGGCTGCACATTCCACAGGAGCCTCAGATTATTGTGTTGGTGCAAAACCAGCACCTGCCAGCTCTAGACCTTCACCTTGAGTTCTGTGCTCATTAATGACATGTCCTTGGTGGATTCCTTCAGCTCTCTTTGCTTCTTTGACTATAGAAAGGGCAATGGGGCTAGAGTGCAGCTCAGTTGCAGCGCACGCGCTTCTCCTGCAAGAGTCCCTGGGCTCCGCAGTGGGTGCTGCGCAGGGGCTATATGGCACTCATACCCCAGACGTGCAGGAGGATTGAGGCTGCGTGTGTGAACTGCACAGTGAGTGATCAGTTTTCACGTGGCACTCTTCCAAAGGGATGCAGGCGATTCACAGAACTACATTTAATTTCACAAGATAAATCGAATTAAAAATAAATAAGAAAACTGAGATAAAATCTGGCTCTCAGGAGTCTTTCTGCTTCCTGACGGGCAAACATCATGAGTCCGGGTGACCACTGTGTGCTGCCTACATGACAAGAGTGGGTCTCCTCTGGGCTCTGGTGGCTCCTACAGCCCCTGATGCAGATGGCTAGCTTAGGGTTGTACTAGAGCTCCTGCTATGGATAGGCCTGGGGCCACTGTGCCATCTGGAAGCCCCTGCAGGCTTCCCCACCAGCTGCAGTGGAACAGAGCTGTGTGGCACTGACGAGGCCAGAAGCTGGCCAGTGCCATGGTGCAGAGGGCACGCCATCCCCGGAAGACGCGGATGCCTGCTGGCACCCTGAGTGCGCCCTGCATGGTGAGCACAGTCCCTGCAGATGGACGGGTCAAGGTGAGGTCGCTGGAGTGACCGCCTTTTTACAATCCCCCCTTCTGGACTCAGAAACTCATGGAAGGACACCATGTGCAGATGGGGAGAGCAGAGACACTTCTTCAAGGAGCAAGGCCCGGGTCGGCTGGCTACACTAGAGGCCAGGGGAGGATGGAATGCAGTCCCTCACGGCCTCGGAGCAACCACCCTGTGATAGCTCCATCACGGACCTCTGCTGGAAAGTGACAGGATCTGTTTCTGTTCTTCCAGTCACCAGTGTTTGGAGCTTTGTTGTGGAAGCACCAGAAGCTGACACCCACAGGCACTGAGCAGTCCCTGGAAAGTGCACAGAGAACTGGGTCAGGAAGGCCCACATGCGTCCAGATCCTTGCCTCCCAGATTGGCCAGCATTTCCTGAGGCCCCGGCCCTCCTGGTGCAACTGCGGACGCCACCCCTTCTCTGTAGGATAGGGCAGTCTCATCACCAAAGCCTTCTTGTCTTTTAATATCTGGTCTCCAAGTGACCCATCTCTGGCCTCCGACTCTCTTCTGGCTTCTGAAACCCTCCTCTTGCTGATAATTTCCTCTCAGCCTGAACTGTATTCTGTGCTTGCCCCTGAGACCCAGTCACTATGTGCAAGCAAAATATTGACTCTCCTCTCGTTCAACTGCAATCACTCGATTGTAGCAGAGACTGCAATGGGTAAGAGGTTACCCGAGGTGTTTATGGTGAGAGCCACGGAGCCTGGGTGAAGCAGAGGACGAGGTCTGAGTGTGTGACGCTGGGCTCAAGCTAGCGTCCAGGGGAAAGCTGGTCAGGCGCAAGTGCTTTCTGGTTCTTAATTCCTTCCTTCTCTCTTACTGTCTGGACTTCGCTTAGCTTTCCTCCGCTTAACAAAACAAAAGAAAATAAATTTCAAAATAATAAAAAGCCTTTTTAAAAAAGGTGCCTAAAATGCAGTATTCAGAGTTGTCACTTTTGGTGGAAGCTATTTCTCATATTTATGTATATTTGATGAGCATGTAAGATTAAAAAATAACTATTAAACAAAACTGTGGATCAAAAGCTGGGGTTTCAGGGCAACAGTACTGACCTCTCTGCTTTTCCCCCTTTTCCTTTCTGTTGCAGTGCTGGTATTAAACCCAGGACCTTGTGTAAGCTTGGCACATGTTGTGCCACAGAGCCACCCAGCGCCCAGCTGACCTGCACACTCCGAGTGGCAGCTCTCCTCACCACGTGGTGCCCGCGTTGTTGCTGCTGCTGTGAGAACTGTACGTCATTCCTCACACACTGCCCGGGTCCAGGACGGCAGGCAGTGTTACCAGCTGGCTCGCACAGAGTTGACGGAATGAACTGGAAAAGCAAAACCTAGGGCAGCCTGAAGCAGCTTGCTGGCTGTCGAGCCCAGAGACAAGCATCCTTCAGCAAGCTGATGGAAGTCCCACAGGGGAACACTGGCCACGGTCACAGATGGACACCTCTGGACAGGGCAGCCAGCCCCTGGTGTGGGAGCGTCTATCTTCGAGTTGCATCCATTTAAATTTGGTTATGTTAATCTAAGATGTTAATGTAAAAACTTTCTTCTTCATTTTTTAAAAATAAATGAATCATTTATTTCAGTCTTTAAACTGAGAATACTGTTAGAAATGTAGTCTCAATTTCAAAACACTATGAAATTTGGATAATAAACTAAATTATCCACTTACTAAGGGAAATCACATAAAATTTTAAAAACTAATTAAACCAACACATTATTATTCCAAATGAATAAATCACCTTTAGCAATTATTTGCAGAAAAATAAAATTGTATTTAAAACTGCAGCTTAGGGCTGGAGCAGTGGCTTGGCGGTTACGGAGTTTGCTCAGCCTGCGTGAGTACACGAGTTCAAACCCCAGCACCACATACACAGCGAAGTCTCGGAGCAACGAGGGCCATGTGAAAAAACTAAAAAAAATTGTTTCTCTCTCTCTCTCTCACTGTCCCTCTCTCTGAAAAAAAAAAATAATAAAACTGCAGCTTAAAATAAGTGACGCAATTGCACAGACATAACAGAAGCAAAAGCAGACGTTTTTGAACGGATCTATAAGCCGTGGCTTTGAGGTCACGTTGAATAGTGTCAGACGTCACCCCATTCTCAGTTCTGCGGCAGTTTTCACAGCACCCTAGGCTGAAAGAAATGCCTAACAGTTCGGTTTTTAAGTGGCTAAGTCCAAATAACTTCACATATTTCTGTTCCAGGAACTTAGCAACCTTCTTTTAAAAACACACACATAGATTTAAGGAAAAATAGTCTTTGCTTCAGTGTTTTGAGGAGACACTCCCAGGTCTTGTCACCTGTCAACCTGCCTGGCCCTCCTGGCCCTGGCTGACCTCTCCCACTCCCTGCTCTGCACCACTTTCCCTCAGGAATCACCTTGATGTGGTGAAGTCCCCAAACCAGTTTCCCAGCAGATTTCAGCTGCGATGTCAACCAGAGGGATTCAGCTGCATCCCCGGGACCATGGGCTACCTGCAGCTCACGTGGCATCTGAGACACACATGTGCTGCCACTTTCAGAGCTGGAAAATATCTTGAGCTGCTTCTGGAGTGCACTGTGGGGCCTGGGGACCCAAGTGTGCAGTTCAGCAGCTCACAGGAATGGGGACAGGGTGGGGACAGGCAACTCCGCTTCCTTTGCCCCTTGCTCATTCCCATCACAGAAAGTAAATATCACGCTTTGCATATGGTGCTTGGAGAATTCAAGCAAGTCTCACAGACCCATGCTGCAGTAAGGAGTCACACAGAAGAGGATTAGCTGACACCCCACCTCCAGGGCCTCCACGTGAAGGTCACTGTCTCAGAACTTGCCTCGCCCCTGGACACCCTCCCGGACCCCTGAGGTGCTCCAGGAAGCTAACAGCCTGAGACCCACCAAGCAGCTCCTCCTGGCCCCTCCCTGCCTTACCTGGCTTCCAACTGGCCATGGTGGCCTCTTCCCTGAGCCGCCTCCTCCTCTCCAGGTGCTGCCACCTCTGCAGCAGAGTCTTCCCCTGATGGCCTCAGAAGGAGCCCACTTAGTGCACCTGAGTGCAGGTTGCCACTGCATGGCACACACTCCTGCATCCCATGTGCCCAATTGTGCTGTGGGCGGGGACATTTGGAGGTGGAAGCTGGACTCCTGGCCCTCAGGCCTGGCGCAGTAGTTATACAACACACCTGGAATCTCCAAGCCCACCTCCCAGTTCTGCCACTCTTGGCCAGAGGCCCCCACTTGCCCAGCAGAGCTCAGTCACCTCCCTGAGTTGCCCCACTTCCCCTCCCAGGACCTAGAACTCCCTCGTTACCACACAGCCTCTACCACACTGTGTGACCTGGACCAGGGTCGTTACCCATTGCCCCACTGTGTGATGACAAGTTGGCCTTGGCCCAAGGACAAGGGCTCTCTGGATGGAGCAGGACACCCACCCCTGCTCTGGGAGCTGTATGTGACCCACCCCACTCCTACTGAACTGAACCCAGTAATTACTTATTGTTCCTCTGAGTGCCCAGAGCCAGGCTGATGCTGCAATTACAGTATTCTAAGAAATGGAGCTGGACACATTTGCTGTCCTCAACGGTGCTTGGTGATGCTGGTGCTGTCCCCATGTGACCTCTGCCCAGGGGTACACCTGCTCCCACAGTGCACTGCATGAGGGACAGCCCTCATGAAGCTGCTGTCCCCAGCAGCGGCTGCAAGACCTCGGGCAAGGTGGCTGTTGCTAACTTTTAAAAAATCCTGAAGTGAAGGATTCACCTTAAATTGTTATTGAAGGGACTGGAGCAGTGCCTCAGCAGTTACAGTGCTTGCCTGGCAAGCGTGAGGACCCAGGTTCGAACCCCAGCACCAGGTATACAACTAAATACTGGAGCAATGAAAACCATATGAAAAACTAAATAAAATAAAATTCTCTCTCCCCACCTCACTGTCTCTTTCTCTCTTTTTAAAAAAAGAGTTATTGTAAATGTTCCATCTCCTTCAAAACTAATTTAATATCATTATACTGTTTCAAATTCAATAAAAGTTTTTACTGTTCATATTGATGTTGAACTTGTAGCTTACAGACTGGTATTCTCTACTTTTGTTTACATAATTTCTTCTTATTTCTTTTTTTTTTCATAGTAGGTATTGAACCCAAAGGTGCTTTATCACTAAGCCATGTCCCCAGCCCTTTTTATTTTTTATTTTGAGACAGGGTCTAACTCACTTAGGGCCTTGCTAAGTTGCTGAGGCTGGCCTTGAACTTGGGATTCTCCTGCCTCAGCCCCTGGAGCCAGGGGGATCACATGAGTGTGTCACCATGCCCAGCTATATCATGTCTTAATGCTATTGAATTATATAATTTGAACTTTAAATGCACTTTTATATTTCTGCAGATAGATGCATTCATTTTTTAATATTAAAGTGCTAACTTATCATTGAACTTGATATAATTCCTTTAGTAAGAGGATAATTCAGTTTGTTATCCAAATTTCATAGTATTTTAAAATTGAGAATATATTTTTCACAGTATTTTCAGTCTGAAAGACTAAAACAAATGGTTTACTAATTTAAAGGAATGTTTTATTTTATCTTTGGTTTTGTTCATTTTGTTTGAGACAAAGTCTTGCTGTGCTGCCCAGGCTGGTCTAGAACTCTTGAGCCCTGGCGATCCTCTGCCTCAGCCTCCCAGGTGGCTGGCACCACAGGCTCATGCCACTATGCCAAGCTCTCAAATGAGTGTTTTGAATTTTAAAATTAAAAACGTTTCTCATCCTTTCTTATTTACAAATCATCTTCTTACCTGCTATTCAGACGCTGAGTTCTTCCGCAGCAGCACGGGAATCTGCACCTGTACCCATAAATACAGTGAAGGCAGCCTTCGCCATGCAGTGGCAGCACTGGTCACGCTGACGCCCCTGCTTTGCAGACCCACCAGAGGCCCTTCAGACATTTGAAGTCCTGCATGTCTTTTACACAAGGAAATGCTGATAGCTGTTATTATTAGAGCATGTTTGCTTCTTTGCTTCCTTTCTTCCTTCCTTCCTTCCTTCCTTCCTTCCTTCCTTCCTTCCTTCCTTCTGAGTGTGGGTGCATGCCTGTGCTGCTAGGGATTGGACCCTAGCAGGGCCCTGTGCCTGCTAAGCAAGTGCTCCACCCCTGAGCTACATGCAGCTTGATAGTTGTGATCTACTTGACGAAACCAATCAATTATCCCAGCTGCAATACATGGCCCTCCACTTTGCAAGGCCCCAGCGGCTGACACTGATGTTAGGCCATGCCATGGTCTCAAGGGCAGTGAAAATGCAGATCTGTTTGTAGAAATTAGATTTCAGTCGGACACAGTGTCTGCCTCGGGCGCTCCTGTTCTTGAAGCAGGCACATGTTTGTGCCCTGTGCGTGCCGAGTTCTGCACAGACTGCCCTTTATGGGAGCGGAGATGTGTTTGCAGGGTCTTAAACAGCTGGACAGGAAACACGACATGAAATCAATGGATCAGTCACTCCTTTCCGGTCACAAGATTCCAATAATCCAGCTCAAAATTTTTAATTCTTCCTCCACTAATTTAATTTTTTTTCAAAAAATCACTGGAATTAAATAATTAAATGAGAGCACTTTATAAATAATAAATTGCTACTCAGATTTCAATCATCTCCATACAGCCTTACCATAGCAAGTATTTCTAACTGCTTATGGTAGCTACTTATCATAAGCAAACATTTAGTCCCGTCTCCAAACACAGGTTTTCTAAGTGTTGTCCAGGATCTGCTTCACAATCTCCTGCAGTGTGCCTCAGAAAGGACAGACTCCTGAGGCCCTGGGTCAGCCCTCAGAGGGCCTGAGTGGGGGATCAGGAACTGCAGGGAGCTCCCCCAGGTTGAGGCAGCTGCTTTGCAAATTTCCACATCTGAATCTCGGACCACCAGAACAGCCTGAAGCATCCAGGCACTGACAATCAAAGCTGTGCTCTACTCAGATCCATTCTGCCGTTCCATCTGACACACACTAAGCCTGTAATAGGCAGGACCATGCGAATGCTGCCCAGGAGCACGGCACAGTCACAGGTGGCTTCCCAGCACTACCAGGTGGACCAGAGTGCTCGTGTATCATGGCATGCATCCGTCACACAGGCACCCTCTCCTTCACTCCTGCTTGCGTGACAGTGCGTCTCATCAGCGGAGAGTGAGTCCTGTCGGCACCTGGCAACAGTGGAGGAAGTGGAGGAAGCTGGATGCAGGATGTGGGGCAAAGACTGGCTGCTGAACAGAGGAGAATAAAGGTGACTATTTCCATGCAGCCCTAAACAGGAGGGCCTGTTCTTCCAGACGACGTGGAGCACTGTGATTTGAGTGTGACCTTCCACCCTCTCCTAGGCCGCTCTGGTTCCTGATGCCCTGGTTCTCTTCTTTCCTCTCTGGTGCAGAAAGGAATCCTGCTTCTCATGAGTGTTCACTGAGGCCTCCTGTTTGTGGGGTCTGTGCCCCTAGAACACACCTCTCAGAAGCTGGGTTTTAATTGCCGTTTTACCCAGGAAACAGCTGCCCAGGTGAGGACGCACCGTTGACAAGGGAAAGGGCCAGTGGCCAACTCTACCAGGACAGTGTCCCTTTGCAGCTCAGTGAGCAGCACTAAGCACTGAGTCCTGCTCCTTCATCCACAGGGTCCGTTCTGGTGGGAGCTGGGGCTCTCCCACTTACTGATGTCTCCCCTGTGGTCTGGACACTTAATGTGGGAGGCTGCTTGGTCCTTTCCTGGTTGAAACATGTCCACCTGGAGTTCCTCCTATTCTGTAACTTAGAAATGAGAAATTGGCCTTTGGTCGAATTTTTGGGGGGCCATTGTTGACACTGCTACCATTCTGTTTGTGTTTTATACACCTGTAGGCACTTCTGCCCTATAGAACTGAGGACTCTCATCATGTGACATCTGGGGTCAGTCCTTGAGCTGGCCAAGACTCTCCTTCCAATGAGGGGATAGACTAAGTGCTGCTGCCAATACCATCGCTGGTTAGCATTTCCGGGGTGCTGGAGAGCAAACAGCTTCTGGGTGATGACTCTTGTCAGTTTCCCCATTGTCAAGCCCAATCTCACGTTCCTCCACACTCACAATATTTCCCCACTGGGAACATGCCTGACATTGCAATTTCTCAAAACTGCAGCTCTGCAGTGAATGCCTAATTCCTGAAACTGCAAAATCTAACAAAAGCTGATTTTTCCACTGATTTGACTAGCTGGCTGTCTCCAGGCTTTGCATGTGATGACCTGCTGTTCCTCACAAACAGCATCTTTAATGTACCCACAAGGCTGTTCTGAAGTGGCAGAGGGCAATTAAACCCTCTCGAACAGCCTGCAGGGCATCGGAATTGCTCGAAATGTCCAGCCTTGCTGTGTCCAGGGCAAATTTTGCCTGTAGGTCACACTTGGCATGATCAGTAGCATCCTGGTTCTGGGTTTTGAACTCAGAACCAATTTCCCCTGCAGGGCCCAAGCCATCCAGTCAGCTAGGGCTGCATCAGTGCACCTGGAGCTGCTTGGTCTGTTGTTTCAGAAACTTCCCTCCCTCCCCGTGGAGTCAGTGTTTTCACATTTGCAGATGAAAATGTAGAGGAAAATGTGGCAATCATGTGCTTGTGTTTCGCTTTTTGTTTTACTATCAAAATAGGTTATCTTTTCCTGTCTTGGATGTATCACTTGTTTGGAATCGTATATATTTTTCATATTTGTTCAAACTCTTGATGCAGTCTTAAGCACAAATTTCCCGGCCTGGCTCTGAGAGACACCGAACCAGCTATTTGCTTCCTTGTCCTCTGGCCTCCCTCTCATTCCTCATCCCAAAACCCAGGTCACAGTGTCCTGCCCCTGAGCTGGAGGGTTTTCACCCGCCATGGTGCCTGGTCCTCCAGTCTAGCGGCCAATAGGGTCAGGCAACACACAGCCTTAGTACCACACACACCCCCAAATAGGTCAAGAAGGACTGCAAAGAATCCAGGATAAGGCAGGGTTTCCGGAGGGAAAGGGGGCAGGAGAACCCAGGGGAGTCGGAGAGGGTTTGGTCTCTGAGTTTCTTGTTGCGTTTGGAATGGAAGCGCTTTTATAAAACAGGGCTCCTTAGCAAGAGGCAGCTTTTTACCTGGACTCCCACCCCGAGGGGCAGTCTGAAAAGCGGCCCAAGAAGTGGGAAATTCAAGTAGTTCCAAGGGACGGCTTTTGGACTCGCAGCAAAGGCCGGGCGACCGCGGTCCCGCGAGTCGGCGCTGCCCTCCGCCCGGCAGCAACCGTGGCTGCGGGCCGCATTCCTCCCGGCTGGCGACCGACCGGGAGACCCTGCCGCTCCTCCCACTCTCTGAGCCCACTTGTTGCGGTCCGCCCGAGACCCGCTGGTTCGCCCGCTGATTGTTAAAAAGGCTGACCCCGGGTCAGGACTTTCTCTGCAGTGACCCTGCTCTTCTGAAACACAAAACGCCGCCCTCGGTCCTCACATCCGTCTTTTTAATCCCCCGCCCGCCCTCGGGGCCCTGCGTGTACCCGCGCGAGGTGGGCTACGTGCCGAGCCCGCGACCCTCCCTGCCCTCCACCCGATCCGCGGTGGAGCGGCCGGGGAAGCGGACGCCGAGGTTCCCAGGCACCTGTCCGACTCGACCCTCGCGCGGGGCGTCCCAGGCTGCCAAGGGCGACGAGGGGAGCCGAGCCGGGCCTCGCTGCGGCAAGCGCACAGACAAAGGCGGCCAGCCGCGTTCGGGAAGGAGCGAGCACGGACGGCTGCCTGCCTGGAACCAGGGGGAGCGCGGGAGAACTGAGAGGCAAAAACGAGTGGGTGGTGGGGGCGGCGGGAGGAAAGGCACACGGATGGGAAGCGAAAGGGCGCGGGGTCGGGCTTAGCGGGAGCAAAAATGCTAGAGCGCAGGAGCGGGGGAGGAAGGGCGAGGTGACAGCGGGCGCTACCCCCACCCGGGCCCCCGGCCCAGGGGTCCCGGACCTAAGACTCGGACTGCGGGGCGCCTGCCGCCGCCGCGCGGGCCCTAGCTGGGTTCCTGGGGGCCGGCGGAGAGGGGTCCGGCGGGCGCGCAGCTGGAGAGGAGCGGTCTGGCGGGAGGAGGGCGGGAGGAGGGCTTGGGCGGGCGGGGGCGGGGGAGGGGCGCGCTCCAGGCCCCCTGCCGGGCCTCGCCCCGGGGGCGGAGGAGGAGGTCCCCAGTCCTGGCCCCGCGTGCTACTGGCGCCTGGACGCGGCTCCAGCTCCCCCCTCCTGGCCACCCCACCCCGGGGGATTGGGGTGCTGTCGCCCTGGAGCCTGCGCCCCTCGCCCCTCCCCATCTGGCCGGGCCTTTCAATCCCGCCAAATAGTCACGCTGAAAGAAAGCCCCGCCAAGGCCACGTCTGCCTTTCACTTGAAGTTTCCAAGGACTCAACCTATGATTAGACTCCGCGCCCGCGCTGCTGGAGCCTGGGCCCCGCGCGCCAGGCTGCGGAAGCGGGGCGGGGGCGAGGGGCAGGAGCCGGCCGTAGCCCCCCGGCCCCCGGTGCTGGGTCCAGGCGGAGTGGAGAGTGCCTCCGGGGGCTTGCTCCCTAGGCCGGATTCGAGAATTCACTGGAATTTTCCGGAGACAGAGATCTGCGGTGCCCAGTCTTTGTCGGGAAAATGAAATGCGTGAATATGAGTGTTATTCAGCTCCCACATGCATGATTTTAATAGACCTATCAGTCACACTCCCCGACACATCTGCAGATCAGGCGCGGCAGCCGCAACTCAAAAAATTAATTCATCCAACTACTGGTGGGTTTTTCTGAGGGAGGGTGTCAGCCTCTCAACAACAGTAACAAAGGGGCCAGCGAATCGAAAAACAAAACAAGGAAGAAAGGTAAAAAGGAAAAGAGAAAGATCCTCAAGCACATTGTCCTGCGGCTTTTAGAGCGAGGCTCCGCGCAATGGCGAGTGTAGGAAGAAGTCACCAAGTTATGCAAACTTTGTCCTGGGCCTTAGGAGAATCCCTTCTCCACTAGGGCTTCAAACAAAATTGCAATGAACGACAGAAACACCACCCTGTGATTTGGAAATGAATTAGGTCACCATGTAATAATTATCATCATATAGTATTTCACTTTCGAAAACGAAGAGTATTACCTGGCCAGGAACCGAATTCGCAGCTGAGTGAGACGTCTGGGGGCCTAGTGGGCTATTTCCTCTACTACTGGAGGCTGCCAGGGGTGATTCAATCAAGCCTGAGTTGAATTCCTCCTAATCTCTCTTCCCCAACCTCCCAGTGATTTAAATAGTCATTAAAGAATTTATATTTGCCTTTGGCCCTGTAGCTCTAATCAACAGAACAAAAAAGGAAGTTGCTTAGAGCACCTGGCTTTGAACATCCTGCGGGACTGTAGATGAAGCACCAGCAATAAAATGCCCTACTCTGAAACCCATCCTGCAGGGAGCAAGAGCAGCCTGGCCTGGGGCTCTCACCGTGCTGACCAAGCTTTGCTGGTTTATTCTTCTTGGAGTCCAAGTCACTAGTATGTGTGAGGAGCCAAGATAGTAGTGCCTACCGTTGAAGGCACACAGAAAGACTTGCAGGGCAGCAGGGCCACCCGGTCTCTGTGGAAGTAAGGACAGGGTGGTGTTGAGATCTAGTTAGCAGAGAACAGGAGCAAGAGCTTTTTAGTCTGTGCACTTCACGGTAAATGTGCCCTAGCCCAGAGAGCTCCATGCTGAATTAACAGAGAGCAACACAGAATTTCCCAAAGCACCTCCCACAGGGGAATGCGTGTGGCATTTTCCCCCAGACTGTCCATGCCGCTCCCCCCAGCAATTCATATAGTACACAAACACTTTTAGAAACAACTGTTTTGCAAAAGATCAAATCCCTAAGGGGGGGGGAAGTGAAGAAAGAAAAAATGGGGGACTTTTATTATCTTGTTAGAAGGCAGTGGATGTTGTTCTCGAATTTTTTTTTTGCAATCATCTTTAACGAATGAGTGGTTTAAGCAAAATTATCAGAACAACTCAAAATATTATACATGTCAATTGTCAGATTAGCATTATACTTAAAGCTGAATCCAGTTCTCACTAAACTGATAACACAGGCCCACTTCTGAATGCATAGACCAATCTCATTCCAGGACAAGCAAGGATGCTGAGGAAAAAAACAAGGGCAGAGGCCTAAAGCTGAGGAAATTAGCATATTTCTCATCTGGACTTAAAGGTGTTTTTTTTTCAAAAATAGATTTTGATCTTACTGTCATGATTAATCTCAAAACGTATTTGCTACAGTTTAACTTTTAAATACAATATTTAATGCTGTCAGATTACTTGAAGACAAAATTTTACAGAAAAGTCCAAATTCCAGAAAAAAACTGCAATGTACCAATAAACACCTAGAAAAAATATAATTAAAAAATTTAAAGCATCAAACAACCTCAAGACCCAGTCAGGAATAATAAACATGGCTAATGCGTTCACATCAGTTAGCAACTTGCATCCCCTTCTCACAGGGAGGGTTTTCTATTTGTGTGTATGTGTGTTTGAAAATCCATCAAAATTATTTTGCCCTTTCCCAAGGAGGGAGAAGCTAGAGGGAGGGGCTGGGGATGGACCTTAGGCTCAGCAGCAATGCTTTCTGTTCCACCAGCCACAGTGCTTCTCTGAACCTAGTTCAGAGGAATCCCATTTACCCTCCTAACCACAGGGTGATTTGCCCCACTACTGGCCTGCTCTCCCCATTGGGGTCATTCCTTCCTCCTACACACCAAACTGTTCTGCCAATTCCCTACCAGGTGGAGGGCAGAACTTGGGGCAAGTGCCTGAGCCAAGGCAGTTAAAGAGCTAGATCCTAAAGAGAATTATTCCTCTTCTGCACTAACAGTTCAACTGAACAAAATAATCTATGGACTTAACTTTCTTCCCTTCCATTGAATAAGGCTCACCCTCTGCTTCCTGGGGTTTCCTTACTCTTAGTTCCTGCTGATAATTTTCTTCTCCAACGAATTACTTATTGTATTTTGAACTCTTAAAACATGCATATAAAATTAGCACGTTTCAATTTTATGGGGAAAACGGACTTTTTATCTTTTAAATTTATTGACTCAACTCGAAGCATTTTTAGAGGGATTTTTTTTCTTTTTTAGAAGAAACGCTTTTAGGAAACTATGTACATAATCCTCTCTGCAACGCAACGCCTAAATAAAAATTTCACAACGCATTTACAAGAAATAATACAAAACCAAAAATGGAAATGCTCAGATACAGAATGTTTTACAAAACCCAGAATATAACTCCACCGTCTGAAGTGGGGAATCTCTTTGTATAAATTAACAAACCAACCCAAAGGAGCGGCAACAACTACAAAAAACTCGTAAATGTTTTGATCTGCCTTACTACATTTGTAACAAGTGAGAACAACTTGGCCTCCGGCAGTCAAGCATCAGAGAAGATGCAGGGAGAAAAGTTAGGGTGCCGGCCTGGATACAAAAGTTGGCATCGCCTCTCGCTGGGTTTTGTCTTTTTGTCCCCTCGAGCAGAGAGAACAGTTTTTGCCTCCTCCGTGGATGATAAATACTGTACAAAAACTCTCGAGAAAACACCAAAGTTCAGTCTAAAACGCAAGACATCGGTCAGCGCCTCGTGGACCCCAGGAGCTCCGGGAAAGGTGAAGAGGCAAATGTGTCACCTGGTGTTCGTCTCGTGTTTTTATTTTTACAAGGACGTGGCAACGTCTGTACAAAAGCGAGGCCGCGTCGGAGCGGGACCGCAGCCGGAGCGCTGGCTCGCGCTCGTCTTAGCCAGGTCGCGGGTAGCGAGCCTCCGAGTCCGCGCACACCCGCGGCGCTAGATGTGGGTCAGGGGCACCGTGCCGTTGACGCCCGCGCCCGCGCCCTGGTAGTGCTGGGGCAGCGAGTGCAGCCTGCTCTGCGCCGCAGCCGCCGCGGCTGCAGCCGGGTCGCCACCCTCGCCGGCGGGCAAGTACATGCTGATCATCTCCCGCAGGTCCCCGGGGCACGGCGCCCGCGAGTGCGCGGGGGCGGGCGGGCTGCCGCTCGGCTCCGACTTGACGAGCGAGCCCAGCGCACCCAGGGCACCCGACGACGCGGCCGCAGCGGCCGCTGCCGCCGCCACCGCCGAGTTCTGATGTGCGCCGCCCGCGGCAGCGGCGGCCGCGGCCGCGGCGCCGTAAGGGAGACCGCCGTAGCCCGAGGGCGAGGCGCTCATGTAGCCCTGCGAGTTGGAGATGGGACTGTACTGCAGTGCGCCCATGTCGTAGCGGTGCATGGGCTGTGGGTTGTGCGGGTGCGCGTGCGGGTGGTGCGGGTGCGGGTGCGCGGGATGCGCGTGCGGGTGCGCGCCGCCCGCGCCGGGGTGCTGCCCGTAGGCCAGCTGCGCCTCCTGCATCATGGCCGCGGCCGCCGCGGCCGCCGCGACTGAGCCGGGGTAGGCGCCATTCGCCCAGCCGTTGACGTGCGCGTAGCCGCCGCCCGCCGCGCCGCCCGGGCTCTCCAGGCGCTGGCCCACCGCCGCCGCGCCCACACCCACGCCCACTCCCATGGCCACCGCCGCGCCGCCGCCGCCCGCGCCGGCCGCCAGGAGCCCCCCGGCCAGCGAGTACTTGTCCTTCTTGAGCAGCGTCTTGGTCTTGCGGCGCGGCCGGTACTTGTAATCCGGGTGCTCCTTCATGTGCAACGCGCGCAGCCGCTTGGCCTCGTCGATGAACGGCCGCTTCTCGGCCTCGGACATGACCTTCCACTCGGCCCCAAGGCGCTTGCTGATCTCCGAGTTGTGCATTTTGGGATTCTCTTGGGCCATTTTGCGCCGCTGCCCGCGGGACCACACCATGAAGGCGTTCATGGGCCGCTTGACCCGGTCCTGGTTGGCCTTGGCGCCCCCACCGCCTCCTCCTCCGCCGCCGCCGCCGCCCCCGCCGCCTGCCCCGGCCGGGCCCGAGAGGTTCGTAGGGGCCTGGGCGCCGCCGGGCGAGTGTAGGTCGGTTTCCATCATCATGCTGTACATCGGGGCGGCTCGCGGGTTCACCGGCACCGCGCGGAGAGGGCCTGGCGCATAGACGGCCGGGTGGGGGTGAGATGGAGAGGGGCTCAAAGCGACCGAGACGCGGGGTGGGGGTTGTCTAGCCCCGAGAAGAATGGGAGGGTGGAGGCAACGACAACAAAAAAGAGGCGAAAGCACACGCACTCAGCGCAGGTGGAAAGTTTCTCCTCGTGCACAAACCGCTCGCCAAAGAGGCAGACAGCCAGGGTCGCCGCCGCGCCGCCCAGTCTTCCTCCGCGGAGCTGTGCAAACAGGTGCAGTCGTGGCCAAGTTGAAGCTCCACTTTCTGGGCCCGGAGCGGTGCTCTGGGCCCGGCCCGGGGTTCGCTGACTTCTCTTCGCTCGCCGCCTCTTTCCTCCCGTGCTCGGTCCTCAGCGGCCTCCAACTCCGGGGCCGCAACTTCTAGCAGGGCTGCGCGCCGCGTGCGCTGGGCATGTGCCGGTTCCAGTTGCTGGGAGGGATCCAGGCGCCGAGGGGGGAGCGGAGGGGGGCCCGGAGGGGGCGATCACGGTGCAGCCAGGGAGGGGGTCAGGGATAACGAAGGAGTGCGAGCGCGCGGAAAAGTCAGAGAACCGGGCCACCGAACCCAGGACGGGCTGCCTGGGGCAGTGCGCTCGGAGCGGAGGCGCACGCGGGGCCGGCGGCGCGCGGGGCCCAGCAGCCATACGCCGGGCCCGGGCTGCCATTAAATGAGCGCGCCGCGGCCAATAGGAGCCGGCGGCGGCGGTGATTTGCATGGCGCGCTGGCGAGTGACGTGGGGAGGGAGTAGATACACTGGGCGCGGGCGGCGGAGCAGAGAGATGGAGAGGAAGGCGGGGGGAGCAGGGCAGGAAGGAGGGGGAAAGGAGGGCCGGGAGGAGGGGGGGTCACAGCCACACTGCTTCCTGAGTGCGCGCGCGGCGGCGGCAGCGAACCCCGATCTCGCCCCCCTCGTCTCTCCCCGCCCGCGCGCTCGGAATGATTAACGATTGGGCTTAAAAGCTAGAGGAAGAATGAATCCTTGTTGTTGGGGGCGGGAGGGTGGAATATAGCCCCGGGCCATGTTTAAATGTGCTCGCTAGAGACCCGGCTCCTCCGTCCCTGCCAGCCAAGTAGCGCCGGCAGGGAAGGAGAAAGTTGGGAGACAGAGACCTATACCTTGCCTCAGTTCAGTCCGAATGCAGAAAAGGATGCGAGCAGGGGTAGCCTGTCCCTGGGGGCGCAAACCGAAGGCCCTCCTCAAGTGCTCTCCTGCTCCGTCGCCCTCGCCCTCCGAGTTCACTGCAGGCTTCGCCGGGCGCGTCGGGAGTTCTTCAGTCCCGCCTTTCCTAAGAAGGCCTCTACCGTGCAGGCCTCCGGATTCTGGCAACGGGGGGCGCATTTGTGTGGCGCTCAGATCGTGGCTTCATTTAGTCTGGGCCCTGAACTTTTTTCAGGGGAGCCGGTTCAGTTATCTTCTAGGTTATAGCCAGGTACTCCTCCAATTTAATGTCTTCCTCTGCAGTTTTTCTGAAGGTCAAAAACAAGATATGTCTGGAATCTAGTTACTCCAATAGTTGAAAAAGTTTGTTGAAATCGCAGAAGGATCCAGCCTATGCTGTTCTGGAGCGCATCTTCCCCCAGGAGCTATTTGCTTGAGAACTGGAAGCCTATCGAATGGAATCGAAAGGTGGAGCCTTCTGACCGGTGGAGAGACACCGTTTTCCTACATTATGCAAAAGAAAGCCCTGCCTCAGGGACTAAGGCATCCACCTGCATAGTTATAATTCTTAAACCTCAGTGTCTGTGATGCTGGGATGCACCAGAGATTTCCAAACGCAGCCCCAAACACTGTTGACTCAGGCTGCTGTTTCCAACCGAATGGCTTGAGAGTAGCCCAAAGAGTTCTTCCAAAGAACCTATTGAGCCCCATTATTCCTTCTGTGGTCCTTGTGGGATTACAAGGAGTATTCTACATGCAACCTGTGCTGAGGGTGCCTGAGAAGAAGGATGGTGGGTAAACTAGGGCCTTAACCAAATGCTTCCAGACCCACCCTCAAGTAACAGAAATACTCATGATGATGAGGAGGAGGATACTAGTTGTAATAAGGATGTTTAGATAAGTTGGGCAGTGAACATATGACACTGATCTTTTTCTATTGAAAAAAATCTGAGGTTGTGAAATTCCTGACCCTATGGCTTATCCAAGGTACAGGAATAATGTCTTCTTTTCTCACAATTATCATGATTATTACTGTAGGGTTTCTTCTTATTATTACTATTGTAAGGTTGCTACAGTATGCAGTGCAACAGTGAATTGATCTCTGCAGATTAAACTGCTTTCATTTCAGCTCATTCAGCATTTAATAGTAAACTCATCAAATTATACATAATTATATTAGAAAGGAAACATCACTTCATATTTTTTCACTAAATATCTAGGTTATAAACTTGGTTTTCAACTACCTTCTTATTTCAGCAATCAAGTTTGTTAAATCTTTTGATTTGTTTCACACGCTACCTACAAATATCAGTTACATTGTGAATGAACAAAAAGGAAACAGGAATATTGTTTAAGAATGCTATAGACCCATTTTTCTTTGATAATTTAGGAGGCCATGGGTGTGCAGTGAAATCCAGTGTGTTAGGGGAAGTCAGCAAGACTGAAATAAAGGAAATGGTTTACAAATTATAAACTGTATTATCCACTTAGCAATTGAAAGATTTCTTTCCTCTGCTTTTCAATTTAGATTTTAAACTAAATAGCCGAAGACCCCCTGAAAATGCTTTGTATGAATCAAGCTTGGCACATTATTTTCCATATCAATGGAGCAATTTATTTTATAAACACCCTGCACTCCAGTGTGCTTTGCAGGAATGCTTTATGCTTTTGGGAACTTGGATAGCTGACTTTGAAATGGTCTCATTTCTTTCAACCAGAGCTCTGAAAATTGTTTCCAAATACGGTGCTACCCTTGTTTTCCAGAGCATCTAAACAGGAGGTAAATGGGTTAGCGTTGCTTGCGATCATGCTAGTGCTTATCATTCAGGGTGCTTTCCGTAGCCCTTTTCAGTGATGAGATACTCCCCAAGCCAAGTGGGTGCACACCCTATCGGTGCCCACCTGCATAAGTGTTAAACCAGAGCTGCAGGTGTAATTGGTTGCCAAGTGATAGATGATTGGCAGTGGCAGCATGTGCCAACTAGGCAGAGGCAGGGCACTGCATGCCAGACCTCCTAGTGCTTCTATCCTGGCATGAAAATTGAGGAACATCATGTTAACTCCTGACGGTGATGGCTTTGGGGTTTTCTTGCTCCCTGTCCCCGCTTCTCCCTAGTGACTCTTCAGAAGCAGAGAAAACAGTCCAAAACTAGTTTGATAAACACCTCTGTCTGCCTCGAATGCTTCCCTCCCAGATTGGCAGGAACTTCCTTCCAGCTGAAAACCTTCCCCAAAGACAGATTCTTAAGGATTTGAAGACGGACTATACTATTTCCAAGCAATGTCAGAGAAAGCCCAGAATCCAAAGCAAAGAATTAGTTTCACTACTGATAGACCAGATTTGCTCTCCTGGCAACCCATTTCACTGTGCCTCTGCTCAAAATGCCAAGATCAACTTAGAGATGAGAATTAAGATATATATTTTAAATTTTAACCTATGGTCATAATCCTTAAAAAATCAGATCCAGTCTGTCACGAGAAGAAAGTACTTACATATATGCATATTTATATGTGGCTATGCACACATAAAACAGGCATGCACATATATGTATGTGAGGTGTTTAAGCAATGGAAGAAGAGCCCTCCTCTTACAAATCAATGGAGTTCTAGACTTCATCACTTTTAGCTCAAACTGTTGTATGGAGTGTCTTGACACTTTCAGCTTCTGCTCCCCTTCACTTCTGTTGTGCTCAGGAAAAATCCAGGAAACAGAATCCCTTGTCCCCTAGCAATCCTGACCTGAAAGCAATCTTTCAGGAATCTCGAGATGGGTTTTCTGTACTTAGCATCAGCCTCAACTCCAAGCAAGTGGCACGGAGGACAGGCAGGGAGCTCCAGGGACAGTGATAAGCTAGATGGTCTTCCTCAGCCTGAGCAGACAGCTTGTTCTGGTGATACTCTCCAGAGGGACGAGCCCAGACCTTGGCTCACCAGCTCTCCACTCTTAAGACCCAAGGACTGCTGGGGTAGTTGGAAGTCATAGGCCACACGAAGGCGCCTCTCAGGAGTCTCCAGGGCTCACCTTTTAGGGCTCTCGTGTCACCTTCAAAGGGCTGAGACCACAGTTGGAGGGAGGCAACTCCCTAGGGGCCGGCCAGTTTCAAGGCGAGACTTTGAAAGAGTGGAATTTAGGAGAAGGAGGCAGAGAAAGCGCGGGAGAGAGAAAAAGAAAGAACAGTTAGATAGGAAGCAGCCTTGAGGTCACCTCGGCCAACAGGAGGCGCAGAGGGAGTGCCCAGGGGAGGGGAGCTCCTCCGGGAGGGGCCACGGTGGTTCGGGTGGGGCTGCCGGGGCCTCGGCTGGGCGCGCGGCTGGGTTTCCTTTCCCAGGCCCTGGGCGCGTCTGCGCTGGCCGGGCCCCCGCGCGGGCCGCGATCGCCGTCTGCTGGTCGCCGCCGCTGCCTTGGCGTCATCGAAGAGCCACTGCGGCCCTGGGGCAGTATCCTCTGCCGCCGGGCGTCCAGAGAATCACCAGCCTCGCCCGAGGGCTGGGGGCGGGAGCTGGTTCTTGCGATGCCTGCGCTCCAGCGCGCTCGGCTTCTGGCCAGAGTACTCGGGTGGGGTGGTCTCTTCCGGGGTCTTGGATGCGCTGGACCCATCCCCGGTGCCCTAGCCCGGGTTCACTTGGTCGGGCTCTTCTCATGCCGAGGCAAAAAGAACCAGAGTGGACCAAAGTTCTTTTCTTGGTTTGTTTTTGTTTTAAAGTATGCGTGGGGGGCACAGTCATGGTAAAGGGGAGTGCGAGAGAAGGAAAAGAATCATTTGCAACAACGGAACTTCCAGCGACCCTGTGCCAGTAGGAGCAGCCACAGAGCGCCTTTCCAGTCCTCTTAGCCTAAAGCACAGCATCTCCACCAAAACTGCTTCGGGGTTTGCAGGGCTGCCCCAGCGGAAAATCTGCCGAAGAAGGGTGAAGTCCTTCCCTTCCAGGCAGCCGCCAAGTTCTTTCCAGCGACCAGCGTGGCGACCCTCACCCTCAGTGGAGAGCGCAGCGCTGTGTGCACGCTTGCCTCCTAGTTCTCTGGCTGGAAGCGTTCGGAGAATCTCTGGGAGCTTCGAGTAGGGGCTCACCCTGTGAGCAGTACTCACACATATAATTCAAATTTCACAGCTGACCTGCTCTGAAAACCTCAATCAGCTTCTAATTGAAGGGAAAACAAAATATTGCTTCCCTACAGCAGAGCTAACGATTTAATCATTATATCAGACATTATAGCTTTTAATTAGGCTAATGCTGATACTGTATGGAAAGAGATAATTCAACACAGTTCTTGATGAATTCTGTAATTGGGTTAACGGCGGAGCAGTCGGGGGAGAGACGTCAATATTCAAGCTGCGTCTGTAGCCACCAGGTTTATGAATGAAAGAGAAGACAAGGGAAGGGAAACACTGGAACCCAAGGGGGCACCGTGCCCACTCCCTAGGGCTGCAGGCGCTGGGGAGGGAGGTGGCGGGACAAGCGGTCCAGGTTGGGTGGCCGCCTGGCATCAAGCGCAGGCTCCTCTAGCCTCTGGGCCTCCCAGGCCGTTCTCCTGTGGGAAACTATAAAAGAAGAATCTCGGGAAGCCTACCAGCCTGGCAGACCTCAGCACCGGTCTCTCCTCAAGGTGCCTACCTAGCCCAAGCCAATCCAGCCGCGCACAGCAGCAGCGCATATTTCCTTCGGGTGGCCTTGGAAGAAAGCGAGAGCTGCCAGGCTCCAGCTTGCTAGCCGGCAGGGCTCAGCGCCTCCAGCTGAGAGCCACTCTGGTGGTCCTGAGCACTGGCGACGCCCGCTGTGGGCTCCGCGGGTGTCAAGCGCAGGTGGGCTCTACAGGCTGCCAGCGCTCTCTTACGCACCCAATTACTCAGGGGTCCGGGAGAAAGGGCTGTTCAGTGAGGGCTGGGCCTCTTGCCCCTTGGCCTGGCAGCCTTGGCTGAGCCACTGGTTGGCCTGAGGGCTGTAGACCAAGATTAGCAGTTAGACCATGGCCAAGGGGCAGCTTCCCTTCCTCCATCAGTGGCCAAGGGTCCTGTAAAAGAACTTTGAGTGGAAAAGCCCTTGAGACCAGCCTATAGGGAGGAACTGTGCAAGAGGACATGGGGGACCCCTTCTCTCACTTCCCTCTCCCACTTGCCCCCAGGGCTCAGGTACAGGAGGTTCCAGGATCTTTCAGAAATCAAGCTTGGTCCTCTGCTTCCATCAAAACTCTCCTTCCTAGGGGTGCCAGGTACTCAGGACCCTAGCAGGGCCTGGCCAGCTTCTGGCCCTCTTCTGACTCTCAGACTTCCAGGACCCTCAAAAGCTGTGCTCAGACTGAATCCAAATCTGACCCTGCACTAAGGAGAGGGTTTCTGAGGAGAAAACGTTAATGCCTTTAAAATTCGGTTGGGCTCTTAGAAAAGCCGCCCAAGTGGCACCTTCCACACTTTTAGCCCAGATGATTTCAGTGTGATTTTTGTGCACTTTTTATATTCCTGCACCTTTCTTAGATTTTTTACTTACTCTTCGATTTAACTACATCAGCCTAATGTGCTCCTTCAAGATAAATATACTGTATTGTGATTCATCCCTGTCTTATTTTGTCAGTAATTACAGCAAAATTAAATGGGTCACTGCAAAAATTTCATTACACAAACCCCCATAATTAACAGTTTGAATACACCTTTTTACATTGTGTAAAAGTTGTAATTTTCTAATGCATGTTGTTTCTTATTGATCAAGAATACTAGCGTTCAACATGGTCATAGGGACGCAAGCCCTGCTCCCAGTCCTAGGGGTGTTGGTTTCTCCCTAAGACAGTATAAAGAATGAGCACAAGATCAAACTTTTCCAAACAGGGTGAGCTTCCTAACTACTTGCAAATTTTAATGTGAGAATGTAAACACACAAGAGCAGAGGACATATGATCAAGCTACACCCCTAAAACTGAAAACCAAAACCTTAGGGGGAAGCAGACAAGCCTCAGGCCCCAGATGCCCGGAGAGTGGAAGGGAAGGAGGGTTTAACTTCACAGGCTCTGTAAGCTCATTCTGGAGAGATCAAAAACAGTGTTTCAGATCCAAGCAGAGACCCATGGGAGCCCAAAGGGGTCTTGACCAGGGCTGTAGCTTGGAAGAGCTGCAGCGGTGAGAAAACACGCCCTTTCTCACTCTGTTCTCATAGTCCAAACAGGAAAGGCAGCACTCACAGGAGGAGACAAGAAAGGAGGAACTTCTACAGAAAAAGGACTGAAGTCAGGGGCATCCTTAGGGCCATCCCTGCAGCTGCAAATTAGATTAGTTGCTAGGACTTCAATATAAACATGACACATAGTTTGAGGGAGTGAGAGCCAGTCCACTCCAATCTCACCTTTCATCAAAGCAGCACACATAAATCACGTCTTGTCCTTTAATACACATTTTCAATGAGATTAAAACATCGCTTTGACACAATTTCAAGCCTTTTCAGTTATGTGGGAAACAGCAAACAGTGACAGTGAATCCACTGAAATCTCCTGGCTACAGGATGTCCTTTAGAGCCACACCACTGCCCTGCAAGAGTGAACAGAGGCTCCTTGGCCCCTTATTAATGCCCTTTATCTTACCTGTAGGGACAGGTGCCAGCTGCCCTACTACTAGAGATCATATTTCCCTCAGGTTGGATGGAGGCCTGTCAACTACCTGGAAGCAGGAACCTTTTGGGCAGCAACCTTGGACAGGAAGGATGGAGAAGTGCCAGTAGCCCACCCTGCAGGGCCCATATGCCTCCTTAGAATGCTAAGCCTTTTGGGGAAGTGCACCATTTAAATGAGATAGAGGGAGGTTTGGCAGATCAGAGAGAGCGAGCACTATTTTAGATTGCCTTTGAACCCTAAATCTTAGCTTAGAGGCTGTGAGGGAAAAAAATAAATTTTATATAGCATTGGCTAAAGGGAGAGTTGCACATCTCTGGGCCTCAGAAATGCCCCATCTCCACTGGGCACCACCTCTCCCTTCCGGGATCTGTAAATTTTGGAACAGCAAAGTGGTCAAAAGACCTGACCCAATAGCAGAAAGGAGGGCAGTTTGGCTTTTGGAGCAGGAACTGTTTTTTTCTTTATATTTCAATCCTCCAAAATTGTGCTCAATGCTCAGTACAGTCAGGCACACTTGCTCCTGGAGGGGAGGGTGGCTACCATTGGCCTTCTGGTGGGGGACTGAGGATTTGGCCATCTTGCAGGTAGTCCCACCACCTGCAGCCTCCCTGCTTCCAGCAGGGAAGACCCAGAGCATGGTTCAGGGGCTCTCCTTGTCTGGAGGGAAGCCTGCCCAGCAAGTCCAGATGCCCAGAGTGTGCAGTCTCTGAGAGAGACCCCTTCCCCTTCATCCCAGTCCACATCCTGTCCTCCAAAGCCCACCCAGGTACTTGGTTCCATCGCTTTATCAGCACTGGAGCACTAAGCCACCTGGAGGCTTTCTGTTTGTCTTCATGGCTCACCAGCCGCCTAGAGTTCCCTGATCTTGTCCAAGCTCAGGTAGGGCCAGGTAGGGCCACAGGGTGACCTTTCCCCATCCAGAAGAGAAGCTACCCGGGGAGGAACCAAGTATCACCATGGAGTGATGCACTGGGAAACAGTTTTCTTCCTTGTGGAGCCCACCGTCCACACTTGCAGTTGAGCTCCAAGGTCTGCAGCTGCCTGTGCTGCCTGCCGGTCCTTCACCCACCCGACTTCGGAGGAGGTGGACAGGACTAGGAGTTAAAAGATCGTAGTTCTGGGGAGGACTCCTCTGTCCAACCCCTGGGCAGCTGGGCTCCCTACCACTGGGGTGGCCAGGGCTTCCGGGGGTCCTCTGTGCCAACTGAGGCGCCATCAAGAGCTCCTCTCCACCCCCGCCTTTTATAAAAGAGCTTCCAGTACGCTGGCCCCTGGGAGCTGAAGGAAATCAATGCCACAAAGCAGGTTTTTAATGGGTTAATTGACTGGAGGCCGCTATCGCATTCAAACACCTTTTTCCTGCCAGGGGACCCGGCCAGCCAGGTCCCTGCCCAGGTCGATGCTGGTGGACCAGCACTGCCCTGTTCATCGACTCCAGGCTGCGCTGAAAATCCATTTCACTTCTGAAACTTCTTGACCTTTCCTCTCCATCAGCTGCATCAACCGGAGAAAGAGAGGGCTGAGCCGGTGGCCTGCCGAGTGCGGGGGAGAGACACTGGGGTTGCCGGCACAGAGAGGAGGCGCGCAGGAAGCGCGCGTAGCTGTGCCACAGGGGGCCGAGCCGGTGCGATTTCGCTGGAGGAGGGAGTACGCGCAAGGGGGTCTGGGCGTCCGCCTGATGGGTCACCCCCATCTAGGGCGGCCCGTTCAGCAGGCCGGGCTTTGGGTGTTCGGGACCCCACTTGGAGGCTCTCTCCTGTAGCCGGCGGGATCCAGGCGTCTGCCGAACCCGTCCGGCTAAGAGCCAGGCACCGGGTCCAAGGCTCTAGCTGCGTGTCAAGGACTCACCGCTCATTGATTTTTTTTTCCTGGTAGCAGAGTTAATACAGTCAAGTCTGTCGGTCAGTCAAAGTTAAATTGATTCTTTGCCCAAAACACCTCTCACTAAATGGCACACGCTTCGACATGTTAATTTTTTAAACGTAATTTCAGCCCACGGGTTTAGTTCTTGGCGCTGCCTGGCGTTGGTGGAGGGGAGCCTCGAGCCCGGCGCTGCCTTGCAGGTGCAGGGGCTGCGGCAGGAGCCCGGCCGTAGCCGGGCCGGGTGGGACCGGGGGGCGCGTGGGCCAGGGTGAACCTGGAGCGGCCACGGACGCGAAGGTCTCCCCAGATCTACTGGCCCGACCTCCCCCTCTCTCTCGGAAAAGGCAGACCCGAATAGAAACAGCTTCGGTCCACTGGGCTAAGGCCAACGCCAAATCAGAGGACCGGGGGAGGGGGCGGGAGGAATGAACACAGATAAGAAAACGACAGATGTACCCCGGGAGTCCGCTCGCCGTGGTCACCACGTTGCCCTCCCGTTTCCTATGGAGGACAGAAAGCCGCAGAGATACCCCACACCCCCTTACGGAAAGTCGCCTTAGAGACGCGCGCCCCCTCCCAGAGCCTCTCGCGCCAGTTCCCCAGCCCCGGGTGGGCGAAGCCCCCGCGCAAGTTCGAGTCACACTTACAGTTAGTTCCTCCTCCAGCTCCAGCGGGTCCCGGAGCGAGTCCGCGCGCCCCCAGCGCTCTGCCCGAGGGCACCTCGCGACTCGTTCCCGGCAGGGGTCCTGCCGGCTCCGCACCCGGAGCGAGCCGCTGCCCGCGGACCCCGGCCCGGCTCCCGGCGGCGCCAGTACGGCGCGGCGGCGCCCGCGCCACGAGCACGCACACTCACACGCGCACTCACACGCGCACCCCCGCTCGCACACTCGCTCGCACACGCTCCCCTCTTCTCGCCTGTCGCACACACTCCCAGACACACACACTGCAGGCGAGAGAGACAAGAAAATGAAATTTATTATTGATAGAAAAGACTTTAAAGACAATTTCAAGTTATTGTTTCTCTCTGGAAAAGGGGGATCCCTCTACATAATGAAACGCCTTTTGTGTGGCGCCGAACAATACCAAACAAGTATTCTAATAAATAGCCACTGTTTTGTTCCTACTCGGCAGTGAATAGAATTGAGCAGTTGGTTCGCGAGCAGCTGGGACGCCGTTTTGAGCGGGGAGGTGGAGCCGCCGCTCGCCCTCCTCACGCCGCTCCGGGCCCGCGCCCCCTCCGCTCCCCATTCGCTCGCGCGCCACCGCCCCGCCCGCGCTCGCCGTTCTCCAGCCCGGGCTCCGCTCGCCGCCCGTTCCCGCCCGGCCCGGGAGGCTCGGGCCCCCCAAACGGCAGCGACCCGACTCCTCTCCCGCCCGCCCCCGCACCTCCGCCCCAGCAGCTCGGAAGCCCACCCTCCCAAAAAGACAGTTGTCACTTGTGTCATCACCAGACTACCCATTTTCGCCTGGCACTGCTCTACTAGGCCTTCCCCTCCCCCGTCAGCTCGGCCCGGTCCTAGGGTTTATCCGCGCCGCACCCCCACTCTGCCCCTGCAGGTGCTGGCCGAAGGCTCTCGCGGCTCAGGGACCCGGCCTGAGCTTTGTTATCTCGCTGGGGGACACCTTGGCCGTGGGCGCCACGTCAGACCTCCCCCCAGGAGCAGCTCGCGCTTTTCTTTTTTTTCTTTTTTTTCCCCTCTGCAACGAGCTCTTCATTGCGCACCCTACTTCCCGCCAAGGGCCCTCTCAACTAAAGGCAGCTGCCGGACGAAAGACAGGGTCTAAGGATTAGTGTTGTGGACACAAAGATCTCCAGGTAAAAAGTCGTGCGCCCAGGCGACCGGCGCTCCCCGCGCGCACGGCGGGTGGGAGTCAGGCTTGGTGGCACCGGGCTCGCGGCGGCGCGGCCACCCCAGCCTCGAGGCGCAGACCCTCGGCGCGCTGTCACTCCCTTCCGCAAGCAGACCCCCCCAGGCCTCCAGCCTCCACTGCAGGGCCGAGCTGCCGGCCCTCCCCGCTGAAGGGCGCAGAAGGCGGCAGCTGAGGAAAGCGCTTCCGAGAAGGCTCTGCGGTCGGAGCCACGCAGCCCTGGCTTCCTATCCAGGTCTGTCGGTCTTCACTCCCTCTGCCCACCTCGCCCCTCGCCCTGAATCGTGTGAAGATGTCAGCACTGCGGACTTAAGACCGCCACCCTCCGAGACTCTTAGGAAATGTTTCAAAAGCAAGCCAACGTTTTGTTTTTTTTAAACGACGACCCCACTTTCCGCCCAATTTATGAACCCCTCCCCCAGAAGGAAATGCATTTACTAGCACTAAAACAATAACTAAACAGAAGAACCACTAACAGAGCTCGGGTGAAGATATTCAGCGCCTGTCCGCCCCGCCACATTCTGGGGTACAGGGCGTATGTACTTATCTACAGATCGCTCTTGGACAAACGTATGATAATTTTTTTTCATTGCTCGCAGCTGCAGTTTTCAGGAGATCCTTGTCTGTCTGGCTCTAATCTCCCAGACAAAAAGCCCACATGACTTTTACTCAATGGATCTTAATCTAGAGAAACACTATGTCATTTGCAAATTATTTCTTAATCGGACTAAGCCATTTAGAAGTGGAAGTAGAGGAGTTAGAGTCTTGGAAATCGCCAAAGAGCTCAGATGTTGCCTAGGAGTACTGTCCCTAGAAGTGCTGCTTCCCCAAAGGCAAGTTGGTCTAACCATCAGAGGGAAATAAAGAAGGTACGTTTCTTTGCTTGGGGATTATTATATTTTATTCTACTTTTGAGAGACCCGTATTCCCTCGGAGTTTAAGGAGATTTAGTTCAGTCGTTCCCAATGTCTGTACCAACAGGGAGATCTTGGTCCTGGACATTTTTTGAAACCCGGGTTTGTGCAGGAATCTGCTGGTGGGAAAAGCCAGGGCTTTGGGATTGGAGCCATTCCAGCAGGCACCCTGAAAGTGTTCTCTTTTGTATGGAAAATGGAAACATTTTGGGATCCAGATTTAAAACTTTGACTTATATTTTACATGTTAAATCACTGAAAGATTGGGTACAACACTGCATAAAGCTTCAAAACCTGCAAACATTTGAATGGTTTTTGTAAGCTGAGCAGCTGCCAGTCAGCTGGCTTTGACAGGCTGCCACAGTTCTGTCACTTAATAGTGGGTGTTAGGCTAAGTGCAAAACACTCTGGCAAACAGATGTCAAACCCATATCAATGGGGGCTGTGAGTGGAGTTTTAACCCCCATCTAGGCCTCACGCGCAGGGGAGCCGGTGTGTACACCGGGTGCACAAGTCATGGCTGGGTTCTGGGGACTGGAGATGCAACCTTGGAGTTCTGGAAGAGCAAGGTTGTGCCTTGGCACCAAGAGAGAAAAAAACAGGGCCAATGAACCCTGCAAGATGCGCTGTGTGTGCACGCGTGCCTGTGTGTGTGTGTCCCCTGAATCTGTAAATGCCCCCTGCCTACGCTACCATCCAGAACCCCCACCAGCTCTTCTCCGCAGAAGGTGGTGGCTCTGCAGATTCTAGGGGGCCCGTAGACAGCAGGCACAGCCCGGGCTTCCTTTCTCAGTGCTGAGTGCTGCCCCTCTGCCACCCATCGGCTCTGCTCACAGTGGCAAGGCCTTTCCCACCTGGGAAGTAAGAAAGCAAGAGGAGATCAATGGAAAATTTGCCATCCCAGCAGAGCCCCAGGCAGGGCCAAGGTCACCCGGATGTCTGCAGCCACACCAGACCTCTGCCAGGCCCAGAACCAAGCCCAAAGCACCGTGCACACCGGCGGCTTTATTGCCATCTCCGAATCCATGAACCCAGGCGGGCGTTTGATCTAGCTTTGCCTCATTGTTGGTGATGACTGAAGGGGCCCAAAGACTCTCGGAGTCCTCCTAGCCAGGGAGGGCGAAGGTGCAAAAGCCCGTCTTTGTTGAGGCACTCAGGGGCGGGCCTTGGGGGTCCTCTCTTCCTAGCAGAGTTCTCCCAAAGGTCTGAAGGGTTCAGCGAGAAGAGCTGGGCTCTTGCGAGTGGCTGCAAAAGAAAGCACCTTTTTCGCCCCTCTTGCTGCAGTCCCTACCCTTGGTATTTCAGGTCGGGGATTGTGACACTAGGGCGTGGCTGCCAGATGAAGAGTCCTCACCTTCTGCTCTTTGGGCAGGAGCCTGAGGAATGCTTATCCTGCAGTAAGAACACTCCTGTTTACTTAGAGCTTCAAATATCTCCCCAGTTGATCCTAGGTGTTGCCTAACTCCTAGGAAACCTCTCAGCGGTTCCAGGGTCTCCTCCCATTACCTCACGGAGCTCCTAAAAGATTATTAATGGTCAGGGTTTTTTTTTTTTGTCATACAGCTTACATTTTTGACTGAGAACTTACATTTCTCCTTTCCTCTGTGTTACCATGCTGCCAACTCTTATTTTTTGGAATTTAAACTTGAAGCTGGAAGGTTAAAAAAATTAAAAATTGATTATGCTGCAAAATGTGATGAAAGTCAAATGTGTCTTTATGCAGCTTAAAAACAAAAAAACTTCTCCGGACTTTCCCTGGAGGAAAGCTGCTTCACTCTGCACACACATCACTTTATAGTAGGTATTTAAAAATGATTGTGACTCTTCCAGCTAGTATCCTTACAGTAAATAGAGCTCAAACCACTGTAGTCGTAATTCTCTTTGCTTTAAGATCAGCCTACGACCCATCCAGTTCAAATGAGATCCCGTATTCTCATTGATGTAATGTGATCAAAACAGAATTCAATGACCCAACACCTCTCTCTCCGTCCCCCTCTCCATATGTGCATGTGTATACACACAAATATTCTTGCAGGGTGGAGGGAGGAGTTGATTTGCTAAGATTACTGAAATCTCTCCATGCCATTGATTTTAATTATATTTTACTGGAAAAGCTGATACATTAGATTTTAAAAAGCAGTTTCCACAGGTCCATTAGATTAATTAAATTCGAATGGAACTCTGATGAAACACATTTTCACTTCTACTGAATTCAGAGTTTACATGTATAAAAGTCTCCAGTCACCGATCCTCTCCTGCAGCGGCCATGCTTTCCAGGAAGGACGGGGTTAAACGGGACACGTGCTGTCTCCAGCAAGCATCCCCACTCAGTGTCTGGCATTGAGGCAGAAGGGCACTGGAAGTGGGGTCCTTATTAGATAGGCTTTTCAGGATAGAAAGGACCTAAGTCTTGGGGTGGGGTGGCAAGTGACTCTTGTCCCAGATGAGCGAGGATGTAGTGTGAGAACCACCTGGTTCAGGTTAAACTGTGGCACAGGAAGGACCGGCCACTCCAGCAGTTTAGCAGCTCCAGGATCCAGGAGCTTGGAGGCTGCAGGTGAGGCAAGTTGACCAAGGAAGTCCTTCAGAGGAAGGCACTTCCAGCACAAGTGCGTTCCAGGAGGGGAAGTGACCCAAATTCAAGACACAGCAGGCATCTTGTTTTTGTAACCCCTTAGAGCTCCTCCTGACTCTCCAGGCAGTGTTTGCTTTACCACCTAGAGCAATGGCTTCACATTGATGGATGTCAACCCCCAAATATTTTCTTCAAATTCAAGATCTGCCTTTCTCTTCTTTATTGGAGCCAATACTTTTGCTGTCTGGAGATATTTCTGTGTGCAGCTTATCTAGGTGGAACCAACGGATGAGGTATAAAATAATGAATCTGACTGACTTGTTGATCTCATTCTTCAGGAGAAGAGGTCACAGCCCCTCTTCCTCCTCTGCCCTGCTCTCTCTCAACACTCAATTCACATAGCAAGCCCGATGCAGTCAGAATGGAAACAAAGGATTGCTGAATAAGAATAAAATTGATATATCAAAATATTCTTGGAATCAGAGTTAAACAGGGCCAATATTCCATTTTATCCCAGCTCTTGAATATAGCAACAGTTTTAATTACTGGAAGACCTCACTAAAGAGCAAATACTTTCAGTGGAGGAGAACTAGAAAACTTGTCATTCAAAGGAGGAGGAGGCCGCTAGTAACATGTATATCATATGTAGGTATATGTAGACATACTTATTATAATATTATTTTATAATATACGGCAACATAATAATATATGATTTAAGGGAGTTCTGTATTATTAATTCACAATTACAACACATTTTATTTGGAGAGTTAAATTTGCAACATTTCCAATATGCAAGGACCATGCCTAATTTGTAGGTGCTGTGCACAGGAGAGTTTTGGCTGGAGACTTGGCGGTCTCTGGAGGTGAGGTTGTGGCTTGGGGGTCTGCAGTCTCCTGGGACAGTGGTGCTGCCTCACAGGTCTTGAGATTCTTGCTTATGAACGAGGAGAGGGCAACAGGGTATCTGCACAGGACCCTGTATAGGGCCTAGCTATGCTTGCCTGTTGTCCACTCTGTGACCTTGGGTGTGCACTCTGCGACCTTGGGCAAGGTGTTTAACTTGTCCAGTCCCCAGGTGCCTAATTGGTGGAGATGTCAGCTCCTCCACAGTGGCATTTCTGTGGCACCCAAAAGTGTGATGAGTGGAAAAGGCCCCAGAGCCAGCCTCTCCCCTTTTCCTGCCTTTGTCTTCCCACAGAGCCTTCCTTGGAGCCCCAGCACAGAGACATGGTGGGAAGGTGGGGTGGAGCTGGAGATACTCCATTTCTCTGGGAACATCACTCTCTGAGTGCTGGACTCCTCTCCTCCTCAGCCCCACTCTCTGGTCTGACAGCGCCATCCTGGGGTGGCTCCTCCTTCCCCAGACTCCACATCTACCATCCGTCCCTTGCTGTCTTGTGTGAAATTTGACTTTTTTTGTGGAGACAGTGGTCATATGTTAAACTTCTTATTGCCCCTGCTGATAAAGGCTTATTCCTTGACTTGAATTCCCACGCGCTGGAAATCACATTTCCTACTTCATCAACTAGAGGGCTTGAAGGTCTAACCCTAATTCGTTTAGAGAGTATTTTTGTTCCAGACCTCCATCTGTCTGTCCATCTGTCAATCTGTCAGTCCATCCACCATGTAGCTACTGACCTCCTGCCATATTCCAGGCATTGCCCTAGGCCCTGGGGATGAAACCATGAGCTGAAAGCAGGGCTGGTCCTTGTCCTCGGAGACTGGGGTGCCTTTTGGATGGGATTTTCTGGACGACTCCTCTTTCCTTCTCAGACATACTTCTTCCTCATCTGATATTCTCATCTTAAAATTTCTATTTGTCTGAGTTTTTGCTTTTGGTTTTGTTTCTGGGGATGCATTTCCTTTCCTTGCTTTTCTCCCAGGTCTGTGATCCCGGTGGGGAAAGCGATTCCTTGGAAGGAAGCGTTGACATTTTTCCTGGCTGTGAGTCCACATGACGCTGAGGTCTTGAACAGTTCAGCCTATGGGTCAGTTAGATTTCTGCTTGTGGAGGTCAGTGTAGACAAATGCCTGGACGCACACTGGGCAGCAACTTCACCTTTCAGGGATTCAGTTTTCCAAGCTCAACAGTAGAGAAGCAGAACGCAGTGGTTTCTGACTCCCCTCCCTGGTCGAATGCTTTATGATTCTGGAATTGAATAGCACAGTGGCATAAGCCTCCAGGTTTTGGTTTCTCCGCGGGTGAAGTGAGTACAGAACTCGGGCAGCCTCCCAGGAACTCGTAGCCTCCCAGGAACATCGGTGTTCAGGCAGCCATCTAGGGCTTCCAGGCATGTCACATCTTTCTTACCCCACGTCCCTGGCGCCACACAGCAGGGGACAGGGACACTCCGCAGCCCTGTGGAGTCATTGCTTCAGTTTGAATTTTGCAGCTCTGGCAGAGTACTGGGTATTAGGAACTCAAAGAGTGATTTCATAAAGAAAAAAAGTGTAGTTTATACCAAAATGGAATAAACCCCCTTTTGAGTAACAACAATCTGCATAAATGCTTTAAGAAAGCCTATAATTATGATAAAAATGTTGCTCAAAGTTAAAATTATGAAGCAATCAAGATTTATAAACAGTCTCTCATCGACTTTTAATCATTCTTTCTTTTTTTATATACAAACTGTACACAATATATGGTTGCAATATATCTTACTATACATTTTATTTTCAGCAATTTAGCTGGGTAAAATCTGTGTGAGGTGACACTGAGGAACGCGGTTACTCGTGCACGTGCTGGTGGTGTGGGGCTGCTCCCAGTGTGCACACACACACGCTAAGACAGGCCACGCTGGGAGCCTCCGCGGAAGCTGCCCGCGCTCACTGTGTCAGAATCACTTTAGAATTCCAATCAGCATGGCCCCTTCTGTAACAGTTGGAGAAAGTCTGGGGAGCATATGAATGTCAGTTACTCTTTGAGTAAAGAAAATATCTTAACCGCTGATAGCAGAGGCCCAGATCGACCCGGCTGGCCTATATCGATGTCAGGCCATGATCACCTGCTCTGAGTGGCTGAAAATAAGCGATGTAACTTGGGAAGGGCTGACCTACAGCATGCTGTGTCTCAAACTTTGTCTGCAATGATTCTACAATGCTTAAACTCAAACTGCAGAGCGAAGCCCAAGGAAGGATAGCTCAGATAGCAACAGACAATGTCCTTTCCTTTCTTGTGGTCCCCGGGATCAAACCCAGGGCCTCAGGTATGCCGGCAAGTGCTCTACCACTCAGCTGCACCACAGCCCGATGGGCATTTCTTAATTGGCATCTCTAGTCAAGGATCTGGAGAAAATCCTGGAACTATTTCAAGGGCTTGTCTGAGAGCAGTAGCTTGCAGCTGAAGTCTCCTCAGGGGTCCGTGCTCATCCCGTGCGACTGTTCCTAGCACCCCTTCACTTTCGTCTCGGTTGCCTCTGGGGCACTGGTCTAAGCCACTTGATTCCTAGCTGCATACAACCTACCCTGTCAGAGTGCAGAGGACCGACTGGAAGCCTCTGAGGCCTTCAGGCAGGATTCCACCATCTGCAGGTCTGAAGGTCCCGGCTGAGCCTCGGCTGAGCCACAGACACTGGCCTGCGGCACACCAGTGATTCCACGGCAAGTCCTGGGGGTCCTCCTGTTCTCAGAAAGGGCTGCTCCTTTTCTTCTGGAAGACTGGGCATGGCAGGGTGTTGTCACCAACCAGGATTTCGCATCTCCCCTGTGCAGCATGTGCGCAGCCTCAGCCTTGTTGGAGACGTCCCAGTGACGTCCCTGTCCTTACAGGTGTAATGAGCAACCCTCCAGAAGGCCTCTGTGCACGTGTCTAGTCGCTCCACCCACCTCAGGTCCTCGCCTGCCTTTTGCCTGGCTTGCACTCTTTCGTCCCCTCCAAGTGACCCCTAGCATTTCATCTGGCTGACTCACCCCTCGTGTCTGATTCAGGTTACTCCACCTGTTCTCTCTGCACCTTACCTTTAATGCGTAATGCCCATTGTGGTTCTAACCACAGATCTACAGTATCTGTGTTCCCTGTGGCTGCCAACCTACGAACATGAAGATGCTGCCCCTGTCCAACTGTGTCCCATGTGGACATGCAGTAAGCGTTGTTGGCTGGGTAAAAACTGCAGGGAGAAACTGGAGTGGCTCCAGCTCTGGGCAGCATAACATCTGACAGGTCATACGAGGCAGCTGCATTCCAGCAGTTAGTCCATGAAGGCAGAAAAAGCTCAGGAGGACTGTCCCTCACTCTGCATTCTGCCTGAGAACAGCTTCCGGGCTGTGGCACAGAGGGCTGGAACCCCAGGAAAACATGCAGTTCCCCTGAGTGCAGTCGGTAAATGTCAGAGAGCTCTGTCCCTGAAGCAGCTGGCTCTTTAGGTCAGGATGTTGGAGAGGAGGGGGCCATTCAGCCAGAGGGCTCCCGGAGTCGTTGGAGGGTCCCTGGTGAGTCTGTGTTTGGGGCCAGGCTGTTCATGCCCATGGAAGTCTCCACAGCTGGTCGGAGCCTGAGCAGTGGACTCTGTCAGAGCTCCTGCAGGGGAAGAGATCCTGGCTGTGCATGAGTGCCCACCGGTCCAGACAAGACAGCGGGAAGACTGCCTTGGAGCAGAGCTCCACGCTAGGGCAAGCCCTGCCCCACTGCTGCCTTCGCAGAACTAATGCCAAGCCCTGGAAAGACACAAGGCGTAGAGTGGGAGGTGAGGTTGGCCCAGCTGGTGAGGCTTGGGAACCACAGACACACACTGCCAGGGGATCACATAGCTGCTGCTTCCCTGTGGTCAGCCAGAAAGAAAGGCCACAGATCCAGGAGCCCTAGAGCATGCCGTCTACAAAGTCCACATCAGACATACAGGAAGCACGTGCTGACACACAGGTCCGCGAGATCCGCAGTCAAGAGAGCAGTGATGGAAACCCAGTGAGGGGGGCTCGGACGCATCCCTGAACAGTACAATGACTGCTACGAAGGCTCACCAGTAAGGAACATGAACACGGAGCAAAGCCGAACCTGAAGATCAGGAGGGCCCAGGGAAGGCCGGCAGAGCCCTGGGGGCCCGACATTAAGTGACCTCCACACATGTCCTTGGAGGCTACAAGGAGAATCGGGAGGTGTGTGGCCAGATACTCCTCTGACTTGATGGAAAACGGGACTCACAGATCCAAAGCTAAGGAAATGTCAAGCAAGAGCGTATAAAATGCATAGCAAGGATGCAGGGGAGAACCATCGTTAACCTCTGAAAACAGGAGTTCCGAGAGCCCAGAGGGAGACCGGGTGGAGCACCTGGTGGAGGCAGAGTGAGACTGTCACCCGCAGCACTCCACTGTGAAGCAGGAGTCCTTCCAAGGAAGCGTGACAGGAGCAGGTGAGCTTAGCAGAGCCCCACACTGCACAGGTGCCTAGGAGCCGGGTGGCAGGAGGGCTGGGGGGTGAGGGGTGAGCAGAGGGCTTCCTTCCCCCACAGTCAGGCGGGAGATGGTGCTGAAGAAACCCATCTGCAGCTCAGGCTCAGCATGAGCCGCCGCTCCGTGGCCTCACGCTGCTATGGTGCTGGAGCTGGAGCCCACAGCCTCTGCCACAAGCTGCACCCCGGCCTCAGCCCGCCTCGGGCTTCCCCAAGTCTAACTGATGACATGTTCCTTTACAAATAAAGTGAAAATGAAAGGCAGGGCAGGCCCACATGGAGGGAGACAGACCTGCCGCTGGCCACACGGAGGCCCCGGGAGGTCGCAGCTGGCAGAGAGTTTCTCCAGCCCAGCTTTGCTCTGGCTCTGGCCCCTTCTCTTGAGGAGGAGACGCCTGTTTCCTTCCCACTTGGAAAATAGCTGGAGTGGAATCACAGAAGCAGGACAGATGTCCTGCCTCCCTCCCATCCTTCATCGCCCTGCCTGCCCTGGCTTCCAGGAGTGGTCCAGGCGGGGTGTGGAGAGGGTCTGGCCCCATTTAGCACATTTGCTTGCAGCACATGTTGTTCCTAGACTGCAGTCTCAGGGGGCTTGAAATCCTCCTCGCAAAAAGTTCACAGGGAAGACGTTGGAGCCACAGCTTCTCTATTTTGGATAATTATGCATAGCGATAAAATAAAGATGCATGTCTTTCAAGAATAAAAAAATAATCCGTGGACACCAACTGTAAGACTGTCCCCACTGTAAGAACGTCCCCACTGTAAGACTGTCCTTACTGTAAGACTGTCCCCACTGTAAGACTTTCCCACTGTAAGACTGTCCCCACTGTAAGACTTTCCCACTGTAAGACTGTCC